>BHFT01033005.1:34485-151665 GCA_004320025.1 Laticauda laticaudata
CCCCCCCCCCCCCCAATGTAAAATACCGCGTTATAAAGGGCAGCTCCCTTTTTTTCTTCCCTCTCGTTCTCTTTTCTGGTCTTATATTTTGCTGACCAACACAAGTCTTAAAAGCAAAGCTCTAAAAAAGCTGTACTTTTGCACTCTGGTTGTGTAAACAGGGTTACTGGTGTGAACTGGAGTTGGCAAAGCAAGGTCCTGACTCGGTTGTAGGACATTTTGTCCGCGGCGTGTCTTTTTCAGAGTGTATGGATTCTCCCCCTCCTCTTTTGCCCCCTTCTTCATCCCACTGCTTTTCTTTCTCGCCGTTTAACTCCTCTAGCTTCTGGGGTCGGTTCAGTAACTCTGAATGGAGTTCTGAGTGCCTTGCCTTGTCTTCGTCTTTTTTCTTTTTCTTTTTTAACAAGGGTTCCACTCTAACACGGAGAAGGGGGTAACTCGAGCCGTACCTTTACAAATCTACAATAACTTTTAAAAATGCACCGACTTCTATAGGAGGAAAAAGCGTGAAAGTATAGAAGGGGGGCGGGCTGCAGCGTGTTCGGGGGAGAGACGTTAAGTACAGTGTCTCCAAGAATTTCCCAAGACGTTTTATTTTGTAGGGTGTAACTAGCGTACAGGTAGATTTGGCAGGTTTATTGCTTTATACCCTGAAGCTGCTTGTTAACAAAGATCAAGACAGCGGGGCTTTGCAGGTGCAGGGAACCTGATGCATTCTCCACGCTTTGCATAGGAACGCTGAGCCAAAGGGCAACCGGCGACCGCTTAAGGAACAGGTCGATCTAGATCCTTTCCTCGTCTTTTAACGCCGCTTCTGACATTTGGGGGGTTTGTTTCTTTTCCTACGATCCTCTTACCCGGGAATAAATATTACCGAATTCGGTAGCGCCCCATTCCGAGGAATTGGACGTCGTTTTAAAACGAGGAATTTGGTATGTGAGAATGTATCGATAAGGACGCTTCCACGGAAATAAATAGGAAAAATAATGTATATGGGTAACGGTGGTGGGAGAGGGTCGCACATGAGAACTCCCGGAATCAAAAGCTGGAGAAATTAGTTTGCCATTAAATCCTTCTGCTTCCTCACTCTCCTCCTTTTATTCTTTTCCTCCTCTCCCTGTTTTTCTTCTCCACCATGAAATTCCTATGGAAACTATTTGCCATGTGGATTTGGAATTTATAAGAAATGTACAATTTCTGTTTATGTATGCCTACTTCCACATGCATACATTTAAAAACAGCCTTTGTTTTAAAGTATAACTGTTTCTGATATCTTTGTGCATGTCCCCACCTATTATCCACAATGTTATTTCAATTAGAATTCCAAAATGTTTTTAATATAAACATATGCCAGTCTGCCAGTTCCATAAGATTCATTGAAGTGAACAGTTCTGTGTATCTAAAAGGCTTGTCTTCCTGCTCATGTAATAAATACAAGCCTTTCCTTTATATATTTCGCTTCCTGTACTTGGGAAGGGATATCAGAGATGGCACAAAGAAAAACTCACTAATGTATATCAGAGAGCAAGCATGAAGCTCTTAATGCTTCACTCCCCCCACTTAACAGCTATATAGGATGACAGACCACAGATCTGATCCAACATGATCAATAGGGAATTTTTTACACCAAAATTTGTCTGTTGCAGATCGAACATCTATTTTCTAAATCTAAGTATAAAATAGACTCTCTTTCTATCTCTTGCTAAGCTATTTTTAGGTCTCCCAAATTTTTAGCATCAAACCCAGTTGAATATCAGAAATATAATACTGCCATTTTCCACCAATTTAATTATCCAAATCTATCTGATTGGGGCTCTTTGTTGGCCGGGATTAATGACTCTTAAATTGAAAAAAATCTCATTGTTGGCAGTAAAAATTTATTGAGTTCATTTATTGTGGTGCAGGAGTCCTTCTCTTCCCCATCTTTCCCTCTCTTCCAATGATTTAACATCTTAGCTGACCATTTTCCTTACAAACCCTGGTGGTATCTCTGATTCTGGACTTTATTCATGCAATCTTCTTCCTACAAGGGGCCTTTCCCCCAGAGAGACCTCTTGAGGAAGAAACTTCAGCTCACTTGCTGTGGAGGTGAAGCTCTTTTCATTCCTCTTAAAATGCAAGATTCCAGACTTTGATATGAATAGGTGAGATGGAAAGAGTGGAGAAGCCCCATTTTCTTTCCATTTCTTTGACTTTAGAATAAATGCTGTTTCTCATCCCTTTGTTCCACCCTTCCTTTATTTTATCCTTCCATATCTAATAAATGTGAAGGGAGTAAGGCCAGTGGTGGTCTTGCAGCTATTTTGAAACCAGTAATTTGTAGTGTCTTTAAAGCTATCCTTGTGATGACATAAAGCCTTTCTTCATTATTACTAATCATTACAATGAGAGCTGAAAGTTACTATAAACCACAAGTGAGTTGTGCAAAGAATATTTTCAGGTGAATAGAGTGTTCCTGTTTCACCATATCCTCAGCCCAGTAGGTTCCTTTGAAGTATGGGACTCTATTGAAAATTAAACCCATGGAAATTAATTTTAGTGATTTTCAAATATAATCATATATTCCTTTTGAAGATAAAAGTCCCATCGAGGATTTTGTTAACTCTTTTTGAAGGCTATTAATTAGCCTTTGGACCAGGAAGTTCTGAGTTTATAGGAGGTGTCTCATAGAACTATATGAGCTTTCATTTCAATTTGTGAGACTAGGCTGTGAAGTTTTTTTTAAAAGTATTGTTGTTATTAATTTAGCAAGGTGAAATAGTAAGACATAAATGACAAAGAATTACTGAAAGCCAATATTCCAATTTTTTCTTTCTTTCCTGTTTTGCATGTTGACATTGGCCTCTCAATACTTTTAGTTTAGCTGCCTTCAATAATGCAGGAAAAGATCTAAGTAGGAAGTTTATTTGCTATGATGAATTCATTTGCAGGGCTGATTATGGTGGGAATTTACTGCATAAGTATTTTAATCTCAATGAATAGCATATGCCCAATTTTAGAAAATTCAGTGATTTCAGATTTGATCAGGTGATCAAAATAATGACCCAATGGCTTCTTAAGTTTGTGAATTTGAAGTGGTTTTTGAGGAGGCTGGAAAGAACTGGACACAACAAACCCCTCACCTTAAGTTGTATTGTTGTATTGTTGTATCAATAACAACTGTAACTGTAACTATCAAGAATCTAGAGTGCACTATTATAAATTTTATTTAGCGAAGTCCTCTTAGCCTTTTGTAGAGTCCAAGACTTAAAAAGTTGTAAATAAGTTCTTTTATAATTAGCAGTACAACAGGCAACCTTCACACAAGCAAGAATAATTTATTTACTTTTATCAGCTTGGAACCCAAGGTTAATCAATTCATGGGGGAGGGGGGGAGAGAAACTTTATGCTTACATGCTTATGTACTCTCCTATATAACATGAATGCCTGACAATTGGATTCTAAGCCCAGAGTCCAAAACCTTTTTACTAAAGGGTTGGGAAGTACTTGGGAGCGGATAGCACTTTTTCTGCACTGCCTGGAAAGACAAGGATTGAACATTTTGTTTGCAAAGCACTATGCCATGGCAGACTTAATGCCTTCCTATTTGGATGAGGTAAGTATCAAACTAGTGCATCTATGCATGTGTAGGTACAACTTCTATTTTAATGGTGTGGCAAAATTATTCCAGTGCCTGTAGAGAAAATCCAGTGTAGTTTTCAATTTAAATTTTGCTTCTTATCTTTGTCACTATTCCTCTCCATGAACATGATTATATTTTTTATTTCATAGCAGTGGCCTCAATTTACTCCACCTTCCTTCAGATAAAATCAATTTAGAATTAAGATAATTAAGGCTGAAGAAGTGGCTTGCAAACCAGAGCATTGTCTCACTTTCTCAATTTTTCTTCCTAATGTGAAATTTTTGCTGCAGCCAAATCTCCTATCAAGCCCAAAACTGTTCAGTTAGAACTGTGAAACTTCTATTGTGGACAGATCACTGCATTTGACTTCCTTGTGTTTCAAATATTCAGGGGCAGAATAAAACAAGTCAAAATCATTAATCTGGTAGTCTTTTATTAGGAATCTGGCAGAATTTGATCACTGCAGAGAATTTCCCACCCAGAGAGCCACCACCAACAGCTTGAACTTAAAGTTGTCCAATTGCTGGCGAGGGAAGAAACCAACTATATGTTTCTTATGAAGCATAAAACATGAGGCACAAATAAAGTTCAGCAGATTTGAACACTTTTCACAAAAGAGATTGTTGTGTGTGCTCTGCTTAAGGTATACCCTTTTCTTTTACACCTCCACCCCCTCATCTCCTTAGTCTTTTAGCCCTTGCAAATGGGCCCTCAGCTCCCATGGAGGAGGATGGGGTTCCAGCTGGGAGTTTTATTGGTTCTGATGCCCTTGCTAGATGCATGCAGACTGACTTCTCTGTCTGTTTTCTTATCCTCACACACTCCGATTCTAATCAGAGGGAAGTAATAGATTGAAGGGATGAAATACCGACAGCCCTAGCACTTGGCAGAGAGGTGGACTTCAGATTTATATGAACTTCCCAATCTATCATGGGATGGTTCTCAAACATTTCTGCTTTTTGAAGGGAATCGGCTTGACAACTGCTGGCCACCAATGCACCATTTAATGACTCCATAGATGCCAATGGAGGTGTCGTTTCTTTAGAAGTCCATCTCCAACCTTGTTTGCTGATTTTGTAAGAAATTTGCTGATTCCTTACATTCAGATAAGAGTTCTAGTGATATTCATGTGAAGGAGCTGATCCAGTTCAATCAGGCTAGCTTCCAAAGTTACCTAAATATATTTTTTGCAGTTGCCCAGAAACATTGTCTCATTAGCAACGCGTTTTAATTTCCAGTAAAGCTGTAAGTGTGAATTGGGCAGAAAAACCAGTTCAACCAGCCTTTCTCTTCCTTTCCCTGGGCACCCTCCAAGGGCTGGCTGTAGCACTTGCCATCCCTGTCCATCATCTCTGGAGCCTTATGAAGTCATAAGGATTGGGTGATAAGGAAAGTTATTCTCGAAATTAATTGGAAGATATCAACATGCTGCAGCCAGATTGAAATTTTAATAGACATGCATTTTATCATCTCCTTTGTGTTATCATTTAAATATTAACTATGCAGCTAATTCTCCAGTGGTGACCAGCTATTCCAAGGTTTGGTTTGCATTTTCTTTTCTCTTTTCAAACAACCTTCCTCAACTAATTTTCAGAGGGATTGGGAGTCTAAAAATATCCAAGGTAGTTTATACCATCATAAACTTGTTCATTTGTAAAGTTGGCTGCCAGTTATCATGATCAAAACTGTTACCAGAAACTTTAGGAGAGGTTTTTGGGTCTATTTTAATAAGCCAGACATATCTTAGAGGAAAGTCTATGGAGGCTTTATGGTGCAAGCAGGTATAAATTTGCACCTCGAATTTCATTTCTAGGATATCCTTTGTTTCAAGGGAAACTTTCCAAGCTTCATCTCAGTTCTGTGACCGCCTCCCTGGCCTCCTCCTGCTGCCAACGATAAAGAATTTTTCATTTGTAATTTTTGAAATTCTATGTGTCTTCAAAACAAAATTGTTTTTCTGTGAAGGCAAATAATCCATTAGCTATCCACAATCCAGTACTATCCAGATATGCTCAGGTTAAGCTCCCTTCCTTAACTATACTGACCAATAACCATAGTGATTGGATAGAGAAGAAACAGTTCAAGTTAGAGAGAAGAGAAGTTAGAGAGAAGAGAGTTCAAGGGAGAATTAAAATGACTTCAAAAAGCTACAGATAGAATATTTGTTTATATCAAAGTGTTTTTCTTTTCTCAGCTTAGTTTGAGCCCATTTGCTTGATATTGATCTTAATACTGCATGAAAAATTGGATTTATAATATATCTAAGTTACAGCTTCCTTACATTTTCTTTTCTTGCCACTCTGATCCAAAGTAGATAACATTTGGACACTATTTCTTATTTTGAAGGAGAGTTTGTGTGTGTGTGTGCGCGCACGCGCGAGTGAGAGAGAGAGTTATGAGAAAGAAAAGGGGTAATGCAGAAATAATTGGTTAGTGTGGGCATAAAATTGCCATTTGCCCTCACATTCATAGTAATACTTAATTTATGTTGGGATTATATCTGGAATCCTTTGATTTAACATTCCCTAAATATAATACATTATTTATTGATTACATTTTTAAAAATCCCACCTTTATTACCTTTATAAATAACTCAAGGCAATAAGGTATAATATTTCTTTCTCCTCCTATTTTCCACACAACCAGCCTATGAGGTGGATTGGGTTGGACTGAAAGAGAGTGGCTCGCCTAAAGCCACTCAATTGTCTGTCATTGCATAAGGTAAGTCTAGAGATCATAGTCTCCTGGTTTAGCAGCAGGTACCTGGAGGATATGATTTATACACAGTCTATGGAATGGCTAGAATACGTTGAACATATCTTTGGAATAATTTTTTTTGTGGCACTGTTATTTCTGTCAAGAAGGGATAATGTCTAATGATCCTATGCTGATCTTGTCAAAGGATCTCGAAGAAAAAGAATCTGCTAGAAATTTCCTTCCTTCCTTCCTTCCAAAGTTGTGCTGTGCCGCCAGGAAATCAAATTGCCATCTCTTGAACACCAGGCGAGGGGGAAGCCACAAAGATTAGCTCCTCTGTACGAAAGGAAAGTCAGCGCTGCTATTCCTTGAAGGAAGGAAAGAAAGCAGGCACTCTCCCCGCCCTTTCCCTGGATTCTGCCCCTCCCCCTTTCCCGCTTTCTGGATAGAAACGGGAACAGACTGGGAGGCGTCAAACACTTTCCCGACTACTTTAGTGTGGAGGAAGTGGTGAGCGGGAAGAGAGAGAGAGGGGAGCTGCAGCTAGAGCCCACCCCACGCCCCCATCTTTCCCGTGCGGCCCTTTGGGCCGAATAATCGAAGGCAGAAGGGAGGAAATCCTGCTACTGTCTCATGTTCAGATTTGTCGCGTAATTTAAACCGGATCCTCGGTTCAGATGAATACAATGTGTGCTGCTGCGCAGGCTTTCTGGTTTTACACCAGCAACCCTATATCAGAACTGTGTGTGTATGTGTGTGTGTGTGTGTGAGAGAGAGAGACAGAGAGAGAGAGAGAGGAATATACAGACTGTTTGACTGGGCCTAGTTGTGGGTGGATTAGGGTGAGTGAGGTGGGTTAAACCTGACATCGGTCCAGCCGCTCCAACCCCAGACGCTCTATGTGTTGAACTACAACTTTCCTGCTATTCAGCCAGAATAGGGGCAGGGCTAGTTCTGGATCTTTCCTTGGAAGAAAGAAGCCAAGGCAAGAGATACGGGGTCCTTGAAGGAAACGAGATTCAATTTAGTTCTGCTTAATCCCTAATCCCATTGATTTTGATGTGTCTCTATTCCGATCAAGTGTGGAGATAACAACAAGGCGTGAGGAATGCGTTGACACAACCCAACCCTTTGGTGTATGTTGGTCAAAGCGAAGCGTTTCAGTGCTTCCTTTTCGGGTTCTGCTCGAGGCAGCTTCCCCGGAACCGGATCAAGAAAGCAGTTCACGGTGCAACAACTCCGCGAAATTTTGACCCTGCAGGCCCAGAAGAGCCTCTGCCAAGGCCCAGAAGGGGCTTTTATGGCTCTTTCTGCGCTTCTAATGCGCCTGAGAGGAGCTTTCCTTCCAGGAAGTTGCTCTTTCATCCATACTCGATTTCCACTGGTTCTGTCGGGAAACAGCGACATTTCGGAATTTTCGTCGTCTGGGATCCAGTCCGGGCAAACTGCTTTCATATTTGGTTAGTGATCGCTCCAATCACGCGGGACTCGGGTGACGCGATCCATCGCCCAACTTCAAAGTGGCTCCTTCGGGCTGCAAGAGATAAATCGTGCTTGAAACAACGGCGTGGACTTCAGATGATCGGGCGCAAATCCTCTTAACTGACGCAGTGCCTCTGGGCGCAAAACGAACTTCGCTCCCCGCTCGTCCTTTATTTATGCTCCGGGTTTGTCGTAATTCTGATTTTGCTGAATCCGGTTGAGCATTATTCTGAAGGCCTTGGCATCGGTCTTGGTGCCACGCACTCCAACGCCGATTACATTGCCACTCGGCCTGGTCTATTTCTTTAATTCAAAATAGGGATACGAAAAGAACTCACCAATCAAGTAAAATCAGCCTGCATTACACCTAGAGGGATTTCCTTCCGTTTCCGAGTTGATGACAACCTCGTGAGATAGAAAACTTGGTGCAAATTGGAATTTGATATATAACGGTTGATCCTTGATTTCGGGCGTTCGTCCCCCTTTCTCTGTTTTAATGCCAAGCGTTGCGTCGCCATCTCATCCGCACTTGTTTGGCTTCCGACTTCTGCGGCCCAATGTGGCCCTAGAATCAGGTGCGCCGTTGGATAGCTCCGTATCCGCAATTCGCTTTAGTTTTGCAGACCGGAGAAGGGAGAAGAGGCTGGGAGGGGGAGGGTTTTTTTGGAATCTTGTGCTCCTTTCAGGGCAGCTCTGAATTTTACTTAGGAGACATAGTTGCAGGAGTTGTGCTTGCCCGCCTCCCAGTTCAAGAGAGATTGGGTCGCGGTGGAATGCAAATCTTTCGGTCCGCCTGTTCTTCAGAGGTCTCAGGGCCTTCCAGAGATAAGTTGCACGACCTCTCCCATCATTCTCAATCCTGGATGCAGCGAGCGATAGCCCGCGGGTGCCACTTCTTTCAGCCTCTCTGGAACTCCTCTGTCCTGTCAGGCTCTCGTCCGACCAAGTTGACGCCTTTCATCAATCATTTAGGCTCGGCAGCCAACTTCTACCGGCTGCAAGGAACAGGACCCCGTTGCTGTGCATTTCTGGACGGGCGAGGAGTGGGAAGATCCGAAGCGGATCGCCCGAAAAAGCAGCAGGCAGACCCTTTCCTTGTTTCGCGAGGCCCAACTGCTCTGCTGCCTCCTTTCCTTTTCCCTTTTAGCTTTCGACGGAGCTGCGAACTCATTATTTTCTCAGCTGAGAAAAAAACAATTATTTACTCTTGCCTTTAAAAAAAAAAGGATTTTATTAAGCCTCCAAATGGAATAGTAATAAAAAAGGTGGGAAAAGAAAGACGAACTTTTCATTTTTATTGGGAAAGTTTTCACAAATCAATTAAAAGTTTATTTGATTAGCCAGGCAAATTGGTGGCAGTGGTGGGGATAGGCTGTTCTCCAGTGTTCTGCTTCCTTCTTCCCTCACTTTTTTTCCCCTTTCCCAGAAGAAAATTCTCATTATCTGACCACACCAGGCAAAACTCTCTGGCTCTAACCCAAGCTTTTCTTTCCTCAGTTAGGGCAATTGCTTTCCTCACCCCTCCCTTTTATAGCAGATCTCAGCAGACAAGAAAACAAATGTGAGAATTAATTATACTGCAAGTGATCCATGGAGAGGCATTATCAAACTACCCAGGGAAGGGAAGTGGAATTTGTGTGTCAGAATGTGAATACAGGTGTGAGAAAAATCTAAATATACTCGCATTGATTCTAACCAGCCTAATTAAAATGTTACCCATAATAAGCAATCTGTATCCCATTTTGACAAAGTTTCATTCTGCAGCCTATTCAAACCAAAGATTTTAGTTGGACTAAATCAGACCTCACACCCCTCTCACAAACAACATTCATATATATTCATAATGTTTATATAATTTTTTTCTAGCCCTGGTTTGTTGAACAAACTGATTCACATACAATGCGAAACCTGAATGGATCTTTTTTTTTCCATAACCCTTAAGTCAAAGCCCACTAATCCATATGATGAGTTAACATTAGGTGTGAATCAGGCCAACTGTATACTGGTTTATACGCATTGATAAAATCTTTTTTATTATAATATTTGATTACATCCCCTCAATATGTCTCTCATTTCATTCCTTTCCTTTTTTGCTGGCAAGTAGATAGGAAATGGAGGCTGAAATATATTAACACATCCAATGACTTTTGAAGGTATTGACTGAGCTTGGGAACCAAACCTTTTAGAAATTATCTTGCTGCAATTTCTACTTTAAAGAATTATCAAATATTTTGTGAATCTATTCTATATATCATATATGAAGATTATATATCAGCAGCTAACTACATAACTATCACTCCCTTATTGATTGATTCCTTTAGATAGAAAATACATAGGTGTACTGCTTATAAACCCTTGTTTTCTGCCCAAGCAAATTTCAGTGATTTTAGAGTAAATTTTTGTAAGTTTGCCTTTAACATGTGAAAGTTTATATGGGACATTTTCACTACCCATTTGGTCAGCCAGGGGTTATAAGTGGGTTCTAGATGAGGCAATTATTTGCATGCAATCTAACCATAAACTTGCACAGTATTTTATCTCCTTATATCTGAATTGGAAGAGCTGTGTTCCTTCAGGTATTTCCTTGGGGGCAAGACCTGTCATCCCATCCTCATCTGGGTATTCTGGAGCTGAGAGAAATTGTACTTCATCAACATCTGGAAAAACCCCAAGTCTTCAGACCTGCATTATATTCCCAAAGTTTTTTTTTTTTTAAAGCCTTTTCTATTCCCACCTATATAGAACTTGGTCCTGGAGTCATAGAACTAGGGTGCCAGAAACAATAGTTGCTTTGTGCTTGTAGTTAAAGTTGACCCTGGACACTCCCTTTGGCAAATGTAAATAAGGAGCCCCATTTTCAAGGACCTCACATTGTTCCTTGTGGTTTCTTGTAGTTCTTGTTCTTTGCAAGCAGGCTCCCTTCTGCAAATTGTTCTAAGTAAGGAGGTAAGTAATTCAAGCCTTCTTTAGCAAAGGGACCTTCAGCGACAGGTCATGGCTGAAACTTTGCCAGCTTTCTCTTCCTTCTACAGCCATTATTCTGCTTCTTTTTCAAACTCACTTTCCATAGGGTTTAGACTTGTTCCAGTGCAACAGAAAAGCAGGATCCATTTTTCTACTTGGAAGAGGCAGCTAATTCATTTTGACTCTTAGTTTTGAACTTGCCTCTTCCTTCCTATCAAATGACTTAGACTTGGTGATATATATGAAACAATGGTGAACTGAACTAAGGATTATCCCATTAACAACATTTCTGAGCTTCTGCCTCACCCTGAATCATAAACTAACAACAGCAAAGTGGCTCACTTTACTGATGTCCTATAAGCATAATAAAGCAAGATATAATCTCCCTTATTAAGGGGAAAGGGGTATATTTACTTGAGTTTGAGAAGGTTAAGGAAGCTTAAGCAGAGTTTGGAAACTAAATAGGGTAAGACCCAATTAATATTTGGATGGGAGAATAACAGCTTATAGCATCTTTTAGACAAAGATATGAGGACAGGTTTTATATGGTTACAGTAATATTTTGGTGATGCTAAAGGAATGTTAAATGTTGACATATTGCGTTAAAGAGCTATCCATCCATTCTTGAACTAACTCAAAACACTGGCAACTTAAAGCTTATTGTCTACATTTGCAACTCCAATCCTGTGTTGTGTCTATATCATATCCAAATGCTTTTATCTTCATTTGTGATTGTGCTATTCACTAAGAGACAAAGTGATCAGTTTTTCTGCCTTTGCTGAAGTCACTTCCAACAGTCACCAAGCAGGTGAAATCTCCCCCAACTGTAATTTTACAGCAGAAATGAGGAAGGGCTGGTTTTTGTAGAGGATTTTCTTTGTACTCCCTGCATCTGAACATCTCTCAGAATAATGTGAAATAAGGAAATATGTGGCAAAATCTTACACTCAAAAGGAAGGAAGAGGAGAAAAACAATGTTTGCTATGATTTGTAAATATGATATGTTTGCTATGATTATGTAACTGGCTAGATTTGGCAGTGGGAGAAATGAAATTGATTTCCACTGGACAGCCATGTTTCTAAGTTCAGATGAAAAGCCATCACTGAAGCTGGCAATAGTTGAAATGAAAAATAATAAAAATCTAAATCTGCATCACTTGTTATTTTCATGAAATTGCATTAGGAAAAATTGGGGTTGCTACATGTTACAGAACACTGTTAAAATAGAGTACTAACACTTTCACTCCACCCCCCCAGATAAAATAAATATGGTCTACCTATCTTTTCCTTGCTGGAAATGTGGAAAAAAAGTTGGTATTGAAAGTGTGTAGGTCAGAAAATGATGGACATATAAGATATTCTAGAAGCATAGGGTTATTTGCAAAAGCAAACATTGGAAGAAAAACAGTGATAGTAGATGCTAGTTAGTGATCAGAATATAGCATTTCCCAAACACATTTCTGATTACAACCATAACAGGTCCAGTTGATAATGCTTGAGTCACCATTCCAGATTTTATACATCTCAACACTCTGATGCTGTGATTCAAAGAACAGATATCTCTAATATCAACTTAAGGCAGCTTTGCTCCCGAGTTCAGAGATGAAAACATTAGTGGATCAGGGTAACCACTAATAATGAACTGCATGTTATAACATCCTCCAGCCATGTTGAGGTGGCTTATCCTTGTTATTCTGGCATAATGGTGAATGGCAGTAATGCTGTAAGTCACGAATGAGGATCCTGCCCAAGTGGGAAGATTAAAGACAGAAGAATTCCTTCTGATCCTGATTGCACCATGGAGGAATAAAGTAGGCAGGTGGAGACAATCTCTCTCAAGGAATACAAAACATCCAGGAGAAGGCAATGACAAATCAAAGTGGTTACCAAGAAAATTACATATAGCCTAGTCAAAAGTTGAACTGGAGCCTTTACCTCTTATTTCTAAAGAGGTAAGTTCCCAAGGGACTGCAGAAAATATTTAGATTTTATATGTTTGAGCTCTCTCCTTCCTATAATTCAAACCCTTATACAAAGACCATCTTACATTGGTACCCACCCAGAGTTAGCATTCTTCAGCTCTATTTATTTGGGAGCAGCTGGATTTAAGCTGGTAAGTATATTAAAGTATCTTTAAAAATTACATGTCAAAGAGTAAGTGCTGAAGAACTACCATTGCAATGGAAGTTGCACAACTTTATTTCAAGCCATTCTTTTTACTACTTTTAAAGATTTTTTAAAAGATAAAGAAAGAATAAATAATAAACTCTCCACAATTATCCCAAATATAGTCCCAAATTGATTCACCTTGATCTTTCACAACTCAGTATTAGGCTATAGTCATGCTACTTCTGGATTATGAGAGTTTCTATCTGGGCCTCTTCTCCAATTTTGCAAAATAGAACTTGTTAAATCCAAATTTCTAAGGCTGGCCCTCCAGATCCCAAAATGTGTGTTTCTATCGCATGAGAAAGACTTTGTCATTATATTCATTGGTGACTATGTTCAACTATTGGATCTGACTATTCTTTCCCCCCTTGGTCTTGCCCTACTAACTTAGCAAAAGCATCATTTGGAATATCTCTAGTATATGTGTGTGTGTGCACGCGCGTATTGTCAAGGAGTAAACACAAGTACAGATGCAACTTCAGTTAAGTGTAGGGAGCTAATGGACAAGAATGACTTTTCTCTGAATTCAACAGGTGATACTTAAACTGTTTCCTCCTTAGTACTATAGATTCAAATTCACATTCTGTTACTAGGTCCATAGAACTACAGTATAAACTATTAATCTTAACGTAATCTCACATATATGTTTATCCTTGACCTAGCACCCAAAAGCTATTCTTTCAGATTTTATTGGGACACATTTGATTGATCTGATTTTTACCTGAAATCAGGTAGATCTGATTTCTTAAATCAGATTAATATAAAATAAGATCTGTTGTCAAAGAGATGGGCACATGATCCCATGTGTAAATTTAGAAATAAATTCCTTTGATTTCAGCAGAATTATTTCCAGCTAAGTATGATAGAATTGGAAGAGTTCCATGTATTTGAGGATTCATCCAAAATAGACAACTGTATATTAATTGTACAGAAATGTTATGGGTTCAGTTGATGCTTTGTTAATTGTTTTGTTATATCTTAATTCTATGTTTATGTAAAATATTATTTAGTTCTTGTAAAGATACAATAAATAATATGAGCATATGGGTGTATTTCATGGAATTCATGGTTTGCTTATAACTGTAGATCCTAATTAGTTATGGATTCAACTGCTAAAAATACTGCTATTTTTTTAAAATGGTATGAAGATAACTCAATTTGGAAAGTTGGGTAATTTTTGAAAGTATAATAACCATGTTTTGCAATTCCATTCATTACTGTGAAATTTCCATTCATTACTATTTTTATTTTCAGATTCAAAATTTTAGTTGCAACCAAACTTTCAGTCCTATCATAAAAAACATAAGAATCAAAACAAAACCCAATGGATTACTTCAACTACTGAATTATTTTGATGAATTTCATTTGTAACATGTGAATTAAGAGACAGTTATTAAAATAAATAAATGCTAATGAGATCCTTTTAATTATATTACCTACTAGAATTAAGAAACCAACTCCTTCTAATGATTTATAACTTCATTAGCTATTATGGTTTTGCAAAATATGGTGCAAAGTACCTGTAACAATCAACTTTGGGCAAAATCTCTGCCCTTTTCAATAAAATTTAAACTTGCCATCTTAAGCGAACATAATAAACTTGAAAAGGTTGGCAGCATTCATATCATTTGCTAAGCACTGATGCTTTGCTTGATTTTGGCTCAGTGTGTTGTATGAATGCTATTGTTGCTTATTCACCAAATTATGTCTTAGCATGTGGTGTGAACTCAGCCACTATGTTATTAATCATTACTTATGAATGGTCACTCTTCCTGTATTATGCAGTTCCTAACCAGGACCATAGGCACTTCTTGTTTCTCATTGCCATTAAGTCCTGTTGTTTATATTTTTCCCTCTTTATTTCTCTGAGTACATCCGCTACTTTTGTAGAAGTGGCCCATATAACTGAAAAGCAACAAATAAAGTCCTGAAATCTACTGCTACACAATAGTTGTTAATGGAAAACATTGTATTTGAATGACTCCAACTGAGTTCAATTCTATATTAGATGCTGAGTATGTATGAAGTACCAGAGATGTCTTTTATACTCCATCCAATTTATTTCTATGGACAGTGGTGACTGCAAGAAGGTCAAAAAAATCAAGGTGGCAGTTGCAAGACTGAAGCATTACTCCTGTGCATGCAATATATGGAAAAAGAGTAGGATTTCAGTCATATAATGTGGCCACTATTTTTACCCATCAGCATGTTTTGTGGATACCAGTTAAGAAGGTAGCCTTAAATTGTCCTTCAGTTTGAGAGCAAAGTGATACCTACCCTTGTATTCACACAATAATCCCAGCTGGATCAAGGACAGGGCTACAGAGGAGACTAGCGTACTTGTACTCTGAAAGTGGCTGCTAGATGGATGGCAAACTCCCCCTGCTCCACTGTGTTCCCCACCTCCCCGCCCTCATCTCTGCTCCCTACTTATCCATCTTTTGGGTTACTGCATCGACTTATTATTCTCATTATGGTCCTTTGTCATTGTTATGTTATTGTTTTATTATTTTACTTCTATTTACACTCTTTTCATTTTTCTTCCTTTTTATTATTGTAAGCTTCCCGGAGTAATCCCTGAGATAAGCAGCAAATAAATGTAACAAATAAATGATAAATATCAGAAATTAATCAGAAGTGGGAGTAGAAGAAGTTAATTTTGGTCTCAATAGTCATACGTTTGTTTTGAGCTAAACTCATCTTTCTCAATCAACCATGTTGATCAACTGCAAAAAAATAATCTAAAGGGTTAGATACTGGAAGAGAGATGGATTTCTAAAGAAGATCGAGATAAATAATATTTTTAGAGGAATTCTGCTCTTCTTTTCTATGTTACTTTTCAATTTCCTTAGTCATAATGGGGAGAGTCAAAGTTGAATAAGAGAAGGAAGGAGAGGGTATTCCTCCTAGTAGGTCTTCAGGGATAACCAACTTGATGTGACTGTTAGGCAAAGATCCCCATCTTAATTATTTTTTTATGAAAATAAAATGAGGGTTGAAAACATGATAGGAAAAGGTATGAAGGGTCTGTTCCTATGAAGCCCTCTTAAGATGTAGTAAAGAACAAAAGATAATTGTGCAATAAAGCTTTGTTCAGAACCAATAGTTTGTATTCATCACATTGATAGAGGATGTAAAGATTGATAAATCTTCTAATCTTCTAATTAATCAAGCTCTATCACATGAACTTGCCAATAGCTTCCATCCAATCTATTTCTTGGACAAAATACATGGAGATTAAGGAAAGCTGCTCTCCTCTATAAAATAGCTCAAATTACATATATTTCAGTGCAAGTGACCACTACAGTAAGCATAGTAGGAAAAAATGACGACACTCTTATGATACAGTCACCTCTGGTTAATTTACTATTGGTTTTTTAAATTTCAATTTTTGGGATTTGCACAACAGGCTGACTAACCACCATACTAGATTTCATCCAGCATACTAGATACATATCATTTTTACAGGGATCTGCAGCCATCAATGAGGGTGGGATTCACAGTTTGTTCTGGGCAGACAACTGGCCTTAATTGGATGGAATGAAATGACCATAAAAAGAAAATCACTTCCAGAATAAATAGTACAATATTTACCAGAGAGGAAGATGACTGAATTTCAGAGCCTCTCTCTCCCAAATAGAGATCAGAGAGAAGGGAAATCCTTCATCTGCCTTCATTATCAGGTCTTAGCAAATCTAAAAGAGGCCTACCATCTTTTAAAGGATGACTGGAAAGAGTGACTTATTTTGGGGTAACCACAGTGGCCCCTGCTTAGCTAGGGGGACTAAATTCAACAATGAGCCCCAGAACTTTAACAGAGCTGCCTTGCCATGTTCCTTTCTTTGGGATTAATATCCTGTTGGTGATGTCTGTGTTTTTATTTGCTGTAGGCCTTTCTCAGCCCTCCTGTTGTGCTCAACCCCAGCCCACCCTCTGCAGAGGGAGCGCCTTTCCTCTCAAGGTCAGGCATGATGGAAGCCTTGATCGATCTTTGGATTGAAAGGAACTGCATTGCGGACAGCTGCATTTCAAGAGCAGTGGCCTCTCCAGCCAGGCCAGTTGCGTGGAAGATCAGAAGAACCTGTTTCTTCCTCCAAGAGATGCACATGGGAGTTTTTATTAGCCACAGCTTGCCGACATCCTGCTTTGAGGGCATCGTTCTGGGCCATTTATTGACTTAATATTTAGCGATGCCATTCTCTGGGCCTTCCTGCATCATTTGGGAGATCCAGAAACATGAATGTTGCTGATGCTGCCCTTGTTTTAAAGGGCCTCCTCTTCCTCCTCCTTGCAACCTCAATTATGGCAGTGAGGGGGGAGTGTTTGCTTCCCTCACTCCAATCCTCTTCCCTTCCCCTTTCACGAATGACAGGAATGGTATATTTAAAACTGCCTTTTCCTCCTTATATTACTCTTCCTATCTTGCCTTCCACAATCGATTTTTGTCACCTACACATGAAGCCACAGCCCCTTCTTTGGATGGAGTGGCAAGAACAGGGAGCATCTCGTGTTTATTTCATTTGCAAGCCAGCCAAACAAAGATGCATCTTTGCAATTTGGGTCTTTTCCTTTTTGAAAGCTCCACCTACTCTACTCCCACCCACCCACCCCTCCTCAAGACACAGTATTTACCCTTGTAACACGGACCTACGAATGTCTCTCCTCCTCCTCCTCCTCTCCTCCTCCCCCTCCCCTTTCACTTCTTTATTACAGAGACGTTATTAGCTCTGACAGCATGCAGCTCAGGTTTGGAAGAGAGGGTTTTGTAATGGGATGACAGACGGGAAGGGCAGCAATCATGATCTTCTCTGGCTAACATTCCCCCCCCCCGTGCCNTGATCTTCTCTGGCTAACATTCCCCCCCCCCGTGCCACCACACACACACACACACACACACACTTTTTTATCAGAATGTTCTGTTCTATGCCATTTATCCTTGATGATAGAAAATTGCTCTGTTGCCAGGACGCTGCTACTGCTGCTGCTGAAATAGAGGGCAGGAGCTCCGTTTCCATTTTATGCCTTGAAAGCTATTCAAATGAATTTATCGGGAATGGGGAGAGTGTGTGTATCTAGCTGGGCTGGAAGGCTGGAGGTAAACAAATGAGTGGGGGAGAAAAATCTTGTTCCCCTTGTCTTTTTTTCTGTTTTCCTACCTATCTCTTTTCTTTGCATACACAGGAACAAGCATGCACTGCAATTTTATTCACCCTTCCCTCTTTACCCCCCCTCCTGCAGTTGTGTGTGTGGTATATCAAGTGGGAGTTACATTATTTCACATCTGTATGGAAGTTTTGGGTGGGTTGTGTTGAGAATGCAGGAAGATATGGCTATCTGTTAGGAGAGATGATGGAATTCTTTAAGGGGATGAGAGTTACAAACAATTGTGCTTTAAATACATGCAAACACATAACAGACACATGAATTCAATTAAAGACTATTTGTCTAGGCACCCAATCAAATTCCCTTTCTTTTATATTATACAGTTGTTTGCTATATTCAGGCTATGGCCTTTATAGTGGAAAGAGGTTTTCAGTTTAAATTTCCTTCCTAGAAAAAAACAGGAGGATGTTTTAAAAGAGGGAATTTTATTTTTTAGCTGATGCTCAGAATATTTTTATAGGGTGTTCTGGCTCTCACATGGTGCTAAACCATGATTTGTTTCATTGAATAACAATAATAGTTACTGATATATGTTACCCAAAACACATGTTACTCAAACACAAAATAAAACACACAATAGTTCAAACACTACCCCATGTAAGTATCTGAACCCCCAGCCCAATTACATCTAATAATAGGGCTTAAATTGTTTAGCACCCTAATTCCACCAGAATCCTAAGGACCTGGCTGGTTTTTATCAGGTAACAATTCTAGGCACATTTACTAGCTAGTAAATCTTATAGAAATCTGAAGTGAGTTGTGGACCAAAGCAACAAATATTTAGAGCCTTGGATATCAGGTTACTTGTGAGTGGGTTCACACAATACCTTAAACTATAATGTGGTTTTCTCATTTGTGGTCAGCATAATGTAGGAATACAGCCAGCAGTAGTTTGTTTGATAAATTATGGTTAAGCAAATTATGACAGAGCAGCCTACAATCCTATACTTATTTATCTGGCATTATGTTCAACTGGAGTTACTCTGTGGCTTAAACTCTGTATTTTAAAAACATAAATCAAAATAGATAAATATAGTTCCTAGCATCACATACATGACGAAATATCCATCACCTTTCCATAAAATTCTTCTATAAAATTGTTGTTATTTAAAAGAAAATGGCAGTACTAATAGTAATGGAGAAATAGTAATAGAAATGGAGCATCATTTGAAAGTCTCGGCATTAAATACATTCACCATCAGTGAATTGCAAAATGTGATTTTGCTTGCAACAGCTTACATTCTTGTGACCTATCTACAACACCATCAAACATTCATACCTGCCTATTCCAGGTCCTTGGAAAGAATTAGATAGGAAGACAAATATGGCAAATCCAGCCTGAACATCTGGCTGACCGGGTGATAAACCATAATAATAACAATAAAAATAACAGCAACAGCAGCAACAATAGTAATAAATACCCTGATTCTACAAAAAACCACCCTACTTGGAACAGCTTATATCCTCTGACGCAACCTTAACAGTTTTTAGGTCCTTGGTTAGGACTTGAGCTGTTGAGCTACCAACCAGTCCCAAAGACTGTGAATCTCACTAAAGATTAACCATAATAATAACAAATTATTATTATTATTAATAATAATGACTAGAATGTAAAGGTTCCTGGTTGATCATAGTCACTTGGCCAACTGTGTCCTGGAGAGACTGGTATCATTTACCTCAACTGAGGGCCAGCTTATAAATCAAAATAGCAGATGTCTTTGGTGTTTGATATTTTATCACTAGAATCTTTTTTTTTTTGAAAGAATTTTATAAATTTTTAAAAAACAAACATATACAAACAAAACACAAAACATGAAGAACATAAAACATCTTTTTGGAAAGCAGTTTGATCCCGGGTTACATCTTTTTGTACAGACATAAATTTAAGTTCATGCTTACTTTTATATAGCATTCCATATCTTATTTACCATTTTACATTTTCTATATAGCTTCTCCCCTCTCTTTTCACTCACTTAATCTTTTATTTATTTTCATACTCAATTTAAATCATTAAAACTTATTCCTTTTGTCTGTCCTGTTTCAGCTGTCTATTATCTTTTTCCATTAACAGCAATCATAAATTTCTTCTGTAATAACTGATTGGAGTATGATGCCTTTATATATCTTTCCTCAATTTAACAATTAAAAATAATACATAATTTCAATTCGGATCTCCGTATGTACATCTAAACTATATTTAATATTCAAAGCACTCAATTTTAAATAGAAATTTTTTAAAAAATAAAATAATACTAAAAACAACAATCCATTGGCAATTGCAAATTATATCGTAAAATGATATTGATTTAAGGTCTTAAACATTTTACACATTCCTTCCCAATAATTATATCTTCTATGGGAACACTTATAATTTTGCTTACGTTACCCCCTCCCCATTTCACTTATATTTTTAAAATATTATGTAATGAACAATGGTTCCATTGCTTTTAGCTCAATCTCTCATATTTCATTTCATTTATTTTATTAAAAAAAATTCAAATAAATTAATTAATATTTATTCCATTTTATAAATCATATGTTGTTTCCAATTTCTAACATTATTTCAAAATACAGAATTAAAAGCAATACAGTCTTATTACCTTTGCAGAATCCTCTTTCAGTTTATTTTTAACCCATTACTCTCTAAATAAATGCCCTGTTTTCCTTTACATTTTTTTCAAAACTTTTGTAGGCTTCCTTCCTTCCTTCCTCCCTTGCTCTCCACTCTAGACCTTTTACCCCCTGTCTCTATCTCCACCCTCTTCTGTATTCCCCTTTTCTGTTGCTTTCTGACATTGGCTACTTTTTCAACCTTATTTTCCCTTTTTTGGTTGTTTTTTAAGTCCTTAAATTCTCCATCTTTCCCCCTCTCCCTTTCTTCCCCAGATAAAGTTGCTTGTTCATTAAAGATGGCTTCTTCCTCATCCCAATGTTCTTGTGTCTTGTAAGTCTTCATAGGAGAAATCGCCATTTCAAAAAATGAAATAACGAGCTAAAAGGCCCTTCCCCTTCTTGTTCCTTTACTCTTTAATATTTGAATAAATTCATTTTTCAGTTTCATTCCACAAGTAAGGCCATTTAAAAAAAAAATTTAAACAAACGCTCAAAGGATTTTAACATTCAAAAGGAATTTCAAAAGTCCCAAAGCAAACCAAAAGCAATCCAAATACATCACAGTCCGTATTTCATTTAACACTTTCTTCTTCTTTTTCACTTTCTCTTCCTGGGTTTGTAATTTCAGTTACAAAGTTCCAATTAAAATGTCATCTTTTAGAAGTCTTGTATCATTTTGTTCTATTTTTTAAATTCAACAACTCCTCCATCCAATCTTAATTTAATTCTTATCACTCGACCCCTTCCCCACTACAGCTTAAAAAAAGTTTTTTCATTGTTCAGAAATCTTTATTGTCCCTGGCTTAATTTTTCCCCAGTTTGATTACCTGCTGAATGCCAAATCGGGTTTGATTTCCAACCATTTCTCACTTCATCTGCTGTCACGGTAAGGAAGGAGAGTGAGAAAAACAAACTTTCCCTTTCAACTTTCATATCGCTGCTTCTATGATCTTCTAGGCAGCGATGTATCTTTTTCCAAAATTTAAATTCCAGATACTCTGGATGCGCTTCTCAATCACTTCTCACTTCCTACCTGACTATTCTTTTCGCAGATAAGAGCTTCTTTGTTGCGGCATTTTTGACCGCCGCTCTGCGCTTTGGAAAGGGATTAAGCCAGCCTGAGGAGGGGGTGCACCCCCCCGACCTCTGCTTAGGGTCTCCCCTGTCTTCGCAACTACCGTCTACGGGGTAGCAAGCCCCAAAGCCAAGTTGGCTCGGGCACCCAAGTTGGCGAGTGCAACAGAAACTGCGCCCAATCACGACTCTGCCCACCGAGTCCTTGCCCCAACAAAGTGGAAAGCTTAATTTTGTCTTTTTGGTTAAGTTTATTGAATTTAAGGACAAACAAAACAAACACAACATATAAAACATCCAACTTTCTTCCATAAGTGTACAAAAGCGGTCGTTGTTTACAAAATTTTTCTGCATCAATTTCATAGGTCTCACAATATATAGTTACAATTACATAATATAACATCATATAATCAAAAATTGAATATCCCAGTATTATATTAATCATTTGACTATAATTTGCTCATCAATATAACTTTGCGGAGATAGCGCTACACTTAGTTTAATTATAACAATTCATTATAGCCCTCCATAATCTATCCTAGAACATTTATATATGTAATAATAATAAAAAAAAGAAATTACATCTTTATATATTCATTATTTCTATAATTCTACATATTCTATACTCTATTTTTGTTATCTTAGCCAATGATAGAAAAGGTCCCCAAATTTTGTAACAAAGTTGTTTATACCTCTTGTTCTCCAATTTCAAATTCAATATCATCTATCATCTTCAGCATATCTAGTATTTTCTTGATAGTTTCCGTCCGCAATGGTATTTTCCCTCATTTTCCTATTTTTAAGCAAATACAATCCTAAGCTGCGTAATACATTTACAATCCAAATATTTAAATCTTTGCTGTATGACAGTAGAATCCCAAAAAATATCTCTGGTTTTAAATCCTATTAATGCTTTTTAGTCATTTTCAACCGACGTGTGGATTTTAGTCCATATATTTTTGCAGTCCAGCGACAATCCACCACAATATGGTAATCATGAGCCCAGGTATCCTACTGAACATCTTTCGGATGTAATCTTGAACAATTCTTGCTATTCTTGTTGGGGGGAATGCCAACACTGTAAAACTCTTATACGAAATTTTCTTTAATGCGTTACAATTGTCATTTTTATAATTTTGAGACCACAATTTTCCATTTCTCCAATCAATCCATATCCCAAAATTTCCTTACCCCAAGCAATCATAGTTCTTTAACTGTTCTTCTTCTAGTTTAAAATTTCTAATAAATATCCATACAATTTTTAATGCACCTTTTTCATCAGTACCTGTCAAAAATCTGAATCTAAATCAGTTCCAATTTAATTATAGAAACCCTTCTGTTTTGAAGTCTTTTTTCATACCTGAAGTGTATTTGGTGCACAAGAAAAACCAATTCAATCTTAACCTTGTTTCTCTAGGTTTTTTTTCAATCAAAAATTTTAAAAGTTTTTTCAAAAAAAAAAAACCAATCCTCCTTCATTCAAAATTTCCCCATATATAAACTGTTGTCCTTCTTAATGTTATTAGGATAAGAAAATGCTTCAATATCGATAACTCATCTGGAATTTTCAAAATTTTAGCATTGTCTTAAATCTTCCTCCCAATTACCATCAGAGTACTACCCGTAATAATGGAGGTCTCTAAGATAACCCTTATTTTAGTTCTCTTATACCATCAAAAAGGCATGCCACCGCCAACAACAAATAGTCTTTCTAATGCCAACAACCGTAATTCTTAATGTACTATTCCTTAACCCATGTCAATTTGTTGTACTTGTAGTAACTCCCATAGGCAGACCAAATCCCTCCTCTAATTCTAGCACTTGTAAGAGTTTTAAACTTTATTCTCGCTCCTACCTTTCGCAATAGATATTTCAACAATTTGTTTAAATCTTCAAAGTAGTCCCTTCCAACCTAATGGTATGTTTGAAAAAATATAGAATTCTGGGTAAAATATTCATTTGATGTTGAAATCTCTATTAGTAGAAACATTGTAAGGTTTTCCCATTTCATCAAGTCTATGTACTATCTGTTGTTTTTAAGTTTAATGTAATTGTTCTCTTCAATGTACTACATCTTGCTGTCAAATTATCCCCTAAGTACTACCCATTCGTGACTTGAATTTTCAATACATTGCCAATTCTTCTTTTGTCTTAGTTAAACATTATTCCTTTGTCAAAATCTTGTCTTATCTTTGTTTATTTTCAGTCCGGCCACTTGCTATATGTCCTCTATCTTTTCCAATAGTTTGGTGCTTGTTTAGAGGTCTTCTAAATAAAGGCCAAGTCATCCGCAAAAAGCTTTGAAATTTAAGATCTCCTTTTAATTTCGCATTCCTTTTATACTCTTTTCATCTCTAATGTTTCTATTAACACTTCCAGAGTTTATATAATAGCAAAGTGTGAATGAGCAACCTTGTCTTGTACCTTTCTTATATTGATAGAGTCATTTATCTCCCTCTATCATACCTTGCTGTTTGCTTAAATATAGGCTATATTCTGAATAAATTCTGGCACCAGCCATTCTGTTCCAAAAATAATACGACATGAATCTCCAGTTCACAATATCAAATGCCTTTTGCATCTAAAAATATCCAAAGCATTTTTTCTGGTAGCCTCAAATATTCAAAGTGGTCCAATATTACTCTCATATTATTAATTAGGTCTTCTTGGCGAACCATTTTGGTCAGAATGAAATAAAATATCTAAATATTTCTTGGAGTTCTCTTCTGCAAGATTGAAGCGAAGATTTTTATGAATCTGCATTAATAAAGAAATGGGTCTAATAATCTTTACCATTTCTAATGGAATCATCTCTTCTTTGGAATAAGTGTGAGAATAGGCTTCTGACAATGTTTTAGGTATCCTTCTTCGTTACGAATAACTTCATCATGACTTCTACAATGGAGGTCAACGATACTGTAATGTGTTATAAAATTCTGCCGGAGACCATGTAGCCTGTGCTTCCATTATTTTTGTTTCTAAGTTGCTTGGTAACTCCATCGTGTTATATGCTTTCTAACCATTGTTTCAGTCTCTTAGTATCTTAGGTAGATTAGCATTCTGTAAAATACTGTTTAACTCTTTCCTCATTAATATTTCTCTGCTCATAATAATGTCCCATAAAAAGTCTCAATGATTTCCTTCTTCTCTTATTCTGTGGCAAACTTTGACCCTTGATTCATCTATTAACTTCGTATTTCCTGATATCTTCCTTTCCAATTTGTATGCTAACCAATCTCCTGTTGTTTGCATCCTCAAAATAATTCTTTTAGCACTTCTAATTTTCTGTGCTAATTCTTCTTTCTCTGTTTAAATCTCATTTTATGTTTAATTTATCCAGTTAGCTTAATGTCTTTTTTCTGTGGCGTTTTTCTGTAGCTTTTTCGAGTCTTTAAACTCATTTTCTTTAAAGCTTCCGTGCTTCCACTTTTCTATGTTCCTTTTCCCTTGTGTAGTCTATTTATCAGATCTCTGGCATATCCTTCATTGTGTCCCATAACGTTCTGGATTGAAGTATCTTCTTTTTTATTTTCTCTAAAAAAAAAGCCAATTCTTCTCCTCTCCCGGCTGTATAAAATCCTCCTTTAGAATAGTATTATTTAACGTCCCATCTCGATCTTTTTTTGTCCTTTCCATTTAATTGGTCACTGATTTGTCTGCCCAAAGTACTGTTTTTGATGATTTGTTTTGTGAATATGTAGATATTAATTCGTTAAAATTCAAATCATATCTATTCTGGACCATTGTTAAATTCTATTTGTGTAAAAAGTGTATTGTTTGTTTTAACATTTCTTTCTCTCCAATATATCTTTAAATTTATTTCCATCTATTATTGTTTAAAAAAGGATTTGGAGAGTCTTTCTATTTGCTTGTTGTGGTTAATAGTGCCATTATTGTCTACAAATCCCATGAAATCTCCCATTCATAACTACACTGACATATGTCCAGTTAATTATTTTCTGTGTAAATTTTTTTATAAAATCTTCTGTTTATCATTGGAGCATAAATTGCAATAAAGGAGTATTTTCCAATATATTGGTCCATTTTCCACAATTAATACTCTTCCGTCTTTCAATCAGTATAAATCCAATTTTGCTAAAAAATGGTCTCTTTAATATATAAAACCACCCTCTTTTCTTAACATCTGAGTTCAAAGAAGTAAATATTTTCAATTTGGTTGTATCAACAATTGTTCATATTGTTTTTTAATATGTTCTTCTTGTAGACAAATTATAAATCAAGATTTTAGTTTCTCTAATCTGTGAAAATTTCCTTCTTTTAAAAGTCTTGAATTAAGTCCATTTATATCATGTACATGCAGTTTTTCTCTTTCATATTAATGCTTATAATTAGGTTGGGACTCTCGTAAGATCTTGGTCACGTTGTTTCTTTTAGTCTCCACCGATTCCACTAATGCATAACCTTCTTCTTTTTCAAAGTCTCCATTTGGTCGCTGGAATTCAATTAGTGGAAATCTCTTTTTCTGCCTTCCTCGGTATACCTCATTCAACTCATCCATCATCTTTCCTCGTTATTTAACAAAGCTCAGCCAAATATTCTATCATTATCTCAGCTATATTTTGTCCTTAGTTTTAATTCCCTATTTGAAATCTGAGATAATAATTCGATCTTCCATCTCCCATTTCAAGCATCCACTTTTTATCTTGTTCAAGGCCACTGTAAACTGATATCGATATCTCCAATCTCTTGTCTTTTTGTTTATCTTTTCTCAATTTTTTGGAATCTCCATCATACTTCACCATCATTGTTGAATATTCTCACACCTTTTCATCAGTTTTCTCTGTTCTTTTGCTCAGTGTGCTATTCTCTTTTCTCAAATGGTATCCGAATTTTATTTTAAGGCCTCTTGATTCCTTGCATTAATCATTCTGTAGAGTCACTCTTTCTTCCTTGATCTTTAATCTTGCTTTAAACATTGTCCCTTAATTTGAACGTGTCCTCCCAGATGTAGGGAGGCCATAAGAAGAAAGAAATTGAAGGAGCCAGAAGCTAATAAACTTCCCTACTCATTTTAAACAATTCAGATCTTAGGTTCTTTATACCCTAATACCAATTATGAAATAAGCCAATTAGAACCAAAATGAAAAATAAGAACGGTAGAGACGAAAAAACCCAATAATACATAAAAGAAAATGAGAAAAAATTCCTTCAGTTCTTCTTACTTTGATGCCAATCAATAATTAGGTAGGAAGGAAAGGAGAAAAATAAAAAAAAAAAGTTTAAAAAAGAAGCAAAAAAAATAAAAAAAAATAAAAAAAAAAAAAGAGTAATTTCTTCAGGCTTCTTCCAACACTAAATCCAATGAGAATTCTCAAATAAAAAACACAAGCATATCAAAAAACAAAAAACCAAAGAAAAGGAAAAAAGAAAATTTTGACGGCTTTCCTTTAAAATACAACAGCAAAATGGAAATGATAGAAAACATAAAGGTTTTAAAAAGAGAAACATAACATACAGCTGTAAGGGGGTGTGATAAATTAAGAAAATAAAAAGACAAACACTTGCACTTTATTTAATTATCCAAGGCTCTGTCATAGCCCTCCCAAGCTTCAAAGCCAAGTTTCAATTGTGTATAGAAATCCAGAAGAACACCTCATAAAACTCCTTCCTGCTCTTCCCTTCTAATCTTATCACATATCAATGTCCTTGAAAAAGAATTCAGAGCTTCTTCACCTCAGCTTCGTCTAAAAATTTTCAAGCCTAGTTGGCAGTGTACAAAGTTTCTTTACACTCACTCTCCCCCTCCTTAAACCAGACAAAACAGTAATAAAGTAAAAAAAAAAACAAGTATATGTACTAAGGGAACTTCTAAACTAAGTAATTACAAAGTCAAAAAAGGAAGAGAAAAATAGATATAAATAGCGAAAAAACCAGTCCATTAAGCAAGTGCAACATCACTCTAGATGTCCCAGACCATAAGAAAAAAAAAACCATAAACAAAGTCTTACTTTGACACTTCTGTTAAAAATCGCCTGCTTATTCAGTTCTGTCAACAGATTCTTTTTCCCCTTAGGGTGTCCTTTAAAGTCCTTTTAAGTCTTAGAATAATAAAAGAAAAATCCTCACCAAACCGAAACACTTTCTCTTTCAGCCTCTTCTGTTCGGAGCTGTCCCAACTTCAGCAGCTTTGATGGCTGTCTCTCTGCCGCTGGCAAAAAAGGCTTCTCCTGGCTCAACCAGGGACTTTGAAATATCCCTGGGATCTACAGGACGCGCCCTTCACTATCACCATCTCTTTGGGACAGATTAGGTCCGTTTGGACCATCCAGGGGCAAAGATATCAGTTGCAATCTCAGACCTCCAAGATTGCATGCAGTATCGTCGCGACGCCAGCTCCTCCCCCCTGGAAGTTTCTTTTTATCACTAGAATCTTATGGTTAAGGTTTTATAGCAGCAAACCACCATCCACATCAAGGCTAACATTGAACTGTGTTTGAATATGCTCTCAGAGTAAGCAGGGTTTGCTTTTGTCTAATCTAAGGAGTGGTTAGGGCCACATTTACAATCTGATTCCAAATATTGAGTTGTGGTGGTACAGTGGTTAGAATACAGTTCTGCAGGCTAACTCATTGCTCACTGCAGTAGTTCCAAGTCTCACCAGCTCAATGATTCAGCCTTCCATCTTTCCAAGGTGGATAAAATGAGGACCCAGATTGTTTGGGGCGATATGCTATAAAGCACTGTGAACCGGTATATAAATCTAGGTTCAATTGCTATTGTGGCTTGAAAGAAATTTAATTTGTCCCATAATCAGAATGATCTGTCTATAAAAAATCTGGATGACTGTTACAAGTAGTCTTTTATTTATGACCATATTGGAATTCACCCATTACAGTTGTAAGTCATGATGTTGATAAAGTGGGTCACTGACTTTATCTGACTGATGATCTGACTAATAAAGTGGGCCATTGACTGTCTTGAATTTACAACTGCTTTTATGGTGGTCATAAAGCAAAGTCATTATTTTCCATGGAGCATTTCTCCCCCAAAACTAGAAATAAACTCAATTTTTAGCAAAAATGTAAAATATGATCTCATGACAGCAGGATGCAAAGTGCTGTGAAAGCTGGTTAGCACACAATATGACTGTGAGGCTGGCTTTTGGAAGTTCAAAACTGGGTAGTAATTACCTTTTGGAACAGATCTGTTATAACTTCAAATAGTCACCAGGTGGCTGATTGTAAGTTGAGGAATACCTCAACAAATAGGTATGTTGTCATCTAATATTAATTGGACTCCTATAGCTCAGAAGTGGAGCCTTATCCTGAAAATGTGCACATTTGGCCCCTATTCTTTTTGAGAAAATCTCACAGAATAGTTTTCAAGTAGTAAAAAAAGTTACAAACCCTCTTAGATCTGGAGAATCATCAATGTTTGACTTCTATGCAATAAGAAAGGTTGGCTGAAGTTTAAAATGAGGTATCTTGATTGGATCACTCTCCCAGTAATGGAGTTAAAATGATCTAGAAGAGTTCCAGTTCTTACTTGTGTACAGAGACTCTTTGAATTCAGTTGCAAGGATGTTTTTTATCAGCTGTTGTGCTGAATAATTCCATTTATTCTTCCATTGAGATAAAGTGGGGAAAATATTGGAGAGGAGTAGGAAAGAGGTTTTTGTTTTACATGTTTATAAAGCACACATTCTTAGTGAAGCCAGTCCATAGAAGCCTGCAACAAAATGTGGTAAATAACAATACATCCAAATAAAATATGTTGAATTTCATAAAACATGGCAACATTTTAATGGAATAAATCATAATTAATGGAGCATATAAAGGGGCAGAAAAATATGAAAAAATAATAAAAAATGATTTACTTTTTTAATAAAATCTTCATTATGCAACTAAGTTTTTGTAGTAGCAATAAAAAAGCAGAAATGTAGTCAGTTCAGTTCTTCACAGCATGTTAATTAAACTAGGAAAAGTCTATGTATAAGTAGAAAAAAAGTTGGTCTAGTAGTCATTTTTAAATGTTCAGATGTGTCTGTCATCTGTTTCTCACCCATCCACTCAACCCCTGATTTGGGTTGCAATCCCAAGGAAAAGTTCAATATTCTTTTTTCTTTTTCCTTTTCTTCTAATTTTTATTTCAGTTTTATGATCAAGTATATATCAGTAGCCTTTGTAGCATTTCCATATTTTTGGAGCTGTTATTGGAATGACTTGAACAACCATAAAAGTTTGAAAAGTATGATATGGTGGTCATAGCAGCCAATCTGAAGACCTCTACTATGGTAGAGATATATCCACAGAATTTGTAGTCTCATCAGATCTTAAAAGTTCCAAGCTTGCACATGATTAATACATTTTGTGTAAGTTATGTCAGATTCAGTGGGATTTGGTTTTGATGATCAGCAAGCACAAGAAAGGGAAATGGGAAGAGCAGGTTGAAAGATTGCTATGCATATGTGATAGTTTTAAGACAGCAAAAATGAAGGGTTACACATATTTGCTGCATGTTCCAGTATATATCAATTTGTTAGTCTCTCTATGTTTTATGGGCCTTGATTCTTGATGACTATGTAGGATTGAAAAATGTACTTGCTAAATGTGCAATTGTAACAAAGCAGTGTAGCAGTGTATTTATTCAGAAATGAATTCTCTGCACTCAGTGAAGCTTCTTCCTTGACAAATATGTTTAAGGATGCCTACTCACATGTCTATTGTGGCTTGATTTTACTGTGTTAAATATAACTTGTTCTCAGATTCTGTTGTAATCTTAATTAGGAGAGATAATAATGGTAACAATAAAATGTAATAATTTTAATATTATTAAAAAAAGAAATTGCAGGTTTAACTTTAGTTGTTCAGGAGCCACATATTCAAATTAATGCAATCAAGACCAGTACTAAAAAAAATCAAGAAATGCAGATTGTGCAAACAGGATAAACAACAGATCAGATAGAAAAATTGCACAAACTGACTATAAATAATGATGCAATACAGTAACCAACATGATTCACTGAATCATTTGCATAAATTATCATTATCAGAAGGTTACAAACATTGATCACATGACTGTGGGACATTACAACCATCGTATATTTGAGTCAGTTGTCAAGCAACTACATTCTGATCATGTGATCCTAGAGATACTGCAATGGTCATAAGGGTGAAAAACAGTCATAATTCACTTTTTTAGTGCTGTTGTAACTTCAAACAGTCTACCAAATGAATGGTTATAAGTCAAGGACTATCTGCATGTGAAACATCAAAAAATACCTCAGAGGAAGCATTCATCTATTTGCAGCGATGGTCTTCAGGTGGCTTTTTCTTTGTAGTACAAAAATGCTGATCATTTTCAATACATCCCTAGAGGCGAGCGATGCTTCGGGCAAACACTAAAATAATAATGAAAAAATCTTAATCCTTTTATTTATAAAGGGTGATCAAAGCAGTGATCAGGTGATCACACAACAAAGCGGTTTTGCAAAATACCACTATTCCATTTCATAGGACCTCCATTGCCTCTGCTAGAGAGTTATCAATATCAGGAAATAATTGGACATTTAAGATGAGAGATTAAGGGGATTGCAAGTTAAAGCACTGAGAATTCAATTATAAGAGTAGAATGCTGTGACGGCACCCTGAACTCACCCAACATGAAACAGATGTTTTTTTCATTCTTTTCCTCCTCCTGCATATGTGTTTATATAGCCAAGATAAGTTAACACACACTTTAAATGATATATTAACTTTCCCTAAATATCTGTGTGTGTTTTTGAAGATAAGGTAATGATTCTCTCAAGTCAAGCTTGAGAGACTTTTGTTCTTAGCAAGCCTACAGAAGTGGTTTGCCATTTCCTTTTTCTGTGGAATTTTTTTTTGACTTTCCAATTTAGCCTTTCAGATGTAAGTTTTCCTGGTGGTTTCCCATCCAACCACTAATCAGGTCCACCCTACTTAGCTTTGTTTAGATCAGCCATGGCTGAGCTGGTACGTCTGCCTGTTTAATCCCATTCCTCTATGCACATACACAGACCACATGATATAGATATAAATGTTTCAGTCCCATGGATTAATTGGATGTGTAGTATGTATTTATATGGGTATTTTGCCTCCTCCATTCAAATGTGTTGATTCTCAGAAGCTGCCTGGACAAATTTCTGCAGGTTTTTTTTTTTTTTTTNGACAAATTTCTGCAGTTTTTTTTTTTTTTTTTGCAGAAAAATGGTTTGCCATAGCCTCCTTGCTAGAATTGAGAGAATGTCATTGGCCCAAGATCACCCAACTAGCTTTGTTCTTAAACCAGATCTAGAACTCACAGTCTCCTGTTTTCTATCCTGATTCCTTTACTCCACCCCACTGGCTCTCTTTGATACTTTCCATTACAGCACTAGTAAATGGGATGTACATCAGCTATATTCAGATGTAATAATATCACAGATTCTGTTTTTGGAGGAAAAAGTGCAAACAGATAGTCCTTGGCTCACAACCATAACTGAGCCCACAATTTTGCCCATGTCATGATGGTTGTTAAGCGCTAAGCATCCAAAACGTGGTATGTAACTGCATGCATTTGTGTAGGGGAATGTTGGATCTGAGTCTTAACAAGCTTTTTTGGAATCTATTGTAACTTTGAACAGTTACTATGTGACTGGGTCACAAGTACCTCTAGTCTTTTAGAACTGAATATCATCAGTCCTTAAATTCTTTGCCATCCTGATGCTATCCCATTGCTCTTAAAGGGAGAAACAATAGTAAACTTCTCATAACCATCAGTCAGTCTGTTTTTACTTTCTGCAGGTTTATCATAGCTAAGTTATATGATATAGCTTTCCCTTTTTTGCATTAATTAGAGTCCATCTTGGGCTCCCTATCCAATTCTTAAAGCACAGTTTAAGTAGGATTCAGACAACTGCAAGAATTTCAGATAAGAAGAGTGAGAATGATCAGAGGACCATGAAGTAAGATTGAAGAAAGTGGGCATGTTTAACCAGGAGGAGAGACAATTGACTGCTAGTAAGGTAATACACTTCATTTATCTGAAAATATGTCAAACAGAAAATAGTCAAGATCTATGGTGTGCATTTATAATAAAAGATGTAAGTTGTAGAAAGGCAGATTTCAGATCCTAACTGCCAAGAACAGTTCAACAGTAGTACCAATTACCCAAAGAGATGGTGGATCTTTTTTCACGAAATGTCTTCAATTGGAGGTTGGACAGTTAATTGCATAAAGACTTTGATTTCAATTCCTGAACTGAATTGGGGATGGTGTAAATGGATCTCAGTGACTTTAGGTTTCCTCTAAGTCCTCAGTTTCAGTGTGATCTAAAATCAAATTAATTGGCCTGCCCATCATAACTTGGTATCATGAGCCTCATTTTGCCATTACACATTCATGCCTTTTCTTGACCTATCTGTCAGAAAGTCATTAGAATTGGAAACTAATTCACTGTGGCTTAGTTATAATTTTGTTGAAATTAATCCATACTACCAGGAGTGAAAACATGCCAGTTCCACAAAGTTTAATTTGAAAATAGCATCTTTCTGGTGATTACAGTGTGAATAGATTGGGATAACATAGCAAGTTATTAGAATCAAAAATGGAAGTTGAGAACATAAGAAAGAGCCTTGTCAGCAAGTGGCTACATCAGTGTTTTTCAACCTTGGCCCTTTTAAGAGGTGTGGACTTCAATTTTTGAATTCTGGGGTGTAAGTCCACATCTTTTCAGTTCTTGGATTTTGAGAAGTAAGTCCACACCTCTTAGAAAGGCCAAGGTTTAGAAACAGTGGGCTGCACATAATTAGAGAGATTATAGTCAGCCTCTAGAATTTAAAATGCCTTAAATGTAACAATGACTTAATCAGCCTTCATCAGCCTCTTGTTCTCCACAGATATGTTGAGTTGCAACTCCCAGAATTCCAGACTGATACATTTGCAGAAATTATGGCCTTTTGGCTCTTTGGTCAAAGGTATAGCTTCCTGGACTTCATTTTCTAAAGTTTTTGCTTATTTGAAGATTACAATAATAGCATCTACAATGTATAGTTTTATTTTAGTCAAGATGCTTGAAGTAAGACCAGTTTGATAGATGGACCTAGTTATCATCAGAGTGACAAAAATGTGCATTGTGATATCATAATGTAAGTTAGTCTCTTATATACTTGTATTTAATGTTGTAATGCAAAAACAGAACAGGCAGAGTTCACATCACAATGCTGCAATGCGAATTTCATTATATACACGTCACACCAGAAAACTTGAGGAAAGCTAGGGAAAATTTAAATTTATCACTTATATTAAAGAGAGGAGTAGATTTGCTTTAAGAAGGCTTTTCACATCTGAGTGTAGTTTCAGAATATTCTGTTATCATGCTCTTTTAGTTAATTGTAAAATCAAATGTAAAGAGCTTCAGTGAAATTTTTTCTTATGTACATTTTATGCATTTCACTCTTTTGCTAAATATATTTTGAGGTAATTAATTAACTGGTAGAACAGTGCAAAAGTTTGATCTGGAGATTAGATTCAAAGTGGTTTATTCTTAATTAGGGTAGAAAAAAATAAATAAACTTCAGTTTATCAATCATTTCAGATCAATAGCCCAAATTATTAATTCAAATGGGACTGGAGACAAAACCCATACCAAATCTTCTGAAAGATGCAGGGCTCATCGTCCATGAAAGAATAAGATTTGACCAGGTTTTCCTTTTGTTGAGCCAAGTGCAATTCTAAAATTCTTTTAGATTTCTCTGTTCATATTATATAAACCTAAAATGTGCATTTTCACCCTTGTGTTTGGCACCCTTGTCCCACCAAAGGAAGGTTTGTTGGATATATTTGCTACCTTGAATTATTTATAAAAACAATAGAGGCAGGATATAAATAAAATGAAAGTAATAAATTATGTAGCCTGAACAGTAAGATATCTTCTTGTACTCTCAATATTAATTTACATATTTTTCCCTCTCATAATATCATTTTCATTTATAGAACTGCATCATTTTGTTGTGTGCATATTTCTCTTACATTTTCTTTTGTACTTTTAATTGTTTAGTTGCTGATTGTGATCACAGCAACTCCAACTCATTTATCACAATGTTGAATATATCTATTTAAGGATTAAAATGGGATACATATTTCATTTCTTCCTTTTTAGATAAAATTTTATTTTCTTTATTTTTAATGAGATTGTGTTTATCAGAATGGTGAAGGTAAACTTGAAACCTGTAAAACACACCTCTAAATTTCATTACCAGTTGCATTATAGAAACTATTGTTACCCCATTGTTACCATTTCACTGCCAGAAAAGCACCACAGGGCATAGAAGTCCTACGTTTCTCAAATACAGATGTCGGGTAGAGTTCTTAATGGAAGATCTGGTGGCAAAGAAGGAGGCAGATCCAGGATGAAGAATGAATAAACAATTTGATTGTTTGTAATGAAATATTAAGAGAATTGGTAAAATAAGCAAGATTATAGCAGACTTTGAATAAGGGACAAGACATTACTTTTTAAGTTCAAAAATGAATTTTGGAGAAAATAGACATAGAAGAAAAGGAGTAAGAAAAAACTGTATTGAAAGTATAATGATTGTAGGAAGAAGAAACTAAATATAAGAAAGTAAAGTCATGATTTAGAAAATAGTTTAATTTCTCGCTAAAGGAAGTTAAGGTGAAAGCTGCATGGGACAGAATGAAAATAATTGTGTCTGAATAATACAAATACAAATAACAGAATGATGTTTGTACGAACTAGTGGGAATAATGAAAAAATTAATTGATGGAAGAATGAAGTGAAAGATATTGAGAAAAATGCATATTATTATGAAAATGAGAAAGTGATATATGGAAGAACTGAAACAAATAAAATGCCAGAAATGCTAGTATCCAAGAAAAATGATGGAAGGAAAGTCTAGAAAATGCTATAAGAATATAGAAATGAGGTAAGGCTGCAGGTATAGATGGTGTAACTGGAGAAATGTTAAGACACAAATATGATTTGTTTGTGGAATGTCTGAATGGTTTAACATTTGTGTGAAGACTCCTGTTTTGTCTGATAATTAGAAGAATCTATTGTTGTTCCTCTATGAAAAAGGTGAAATGCAAAAATTAATCACATATTAAGTGTGTTTGGAAAAGTATTTAGCAAAAACTTTAATACAAAAGGTTATAAAAGGGAAAAAGTAACAATATTTGCAAAGTGCAGTGTAGTTTTATACTAGGCTAGGATGTTTCGGGCATTAGTTTTTAATATAATTTCCTAAAGCAGGTGTACATTTTCTATAGATGCTTTCTAGATGACACATCATTTTATTTTCAACACATTATAATAATAGATCTTTTAGTAATTTTATTGGGCATGGGAGTATATTTTAGGCATGTTTGGCCAAAATTAAAACTGAGATTTTTTGAGGCACATTAATTAAAGCACAGGATAAAAGATAACAGCACATGGAGTGCCTCATTTAATGTTACACAGATTTAAACAAGGCTGAATAGTTATCTGGAATGATCCAAAGCAGTGGTGGGATTCCACATTTTTTCCTACTGATTCTTTGAGAGAGCACTTTGTGTGCGCGCACAGCACTCAAAAACTGCCCTCTGTGTCAGGGCTGGTGAGGTGAGTGGTTTTTTAGCTCAGCTGAGGCACGGCAATCTGCTCTGCCACATGAATCAGCTGAGCTAAAAAAACAAGGAAATATAGGACAGGAAGGGCGGGGGCAAGTGGGTGGGGCCAGCCAGAGGTGGTATTTGCTGATTCTCTGAACTACTCAAAATTTCCTCCACCAGTACACCAGAACTGGTCTGAATACCACCTCTGATTCAAAGACATTACAGTTATGGATCATATTTTTCAAGATAATGATGTAATTTAAGGCAACTTTTCTCATCCTAAATTGGAATAGCAACATTAATTTAGAATGATGGGACTATAATCCAAAACCTCTGGTGGATGCCAGGATGAAGAACGCTGTCCTTAAGACCTCAGACAGTCCTCTACCTATGACCACAATTGAGCCCAAAATTTCTGTTGTTATGTGAGACATTTGTTAAGTGAGTTTTGCCCTATTTTTATGACTTTCTTGCCACAGTTGTAAAGTGAGTCACTGCAGTTGATAAATTAATAACCTGATTGTTAAGTAAATGTGGCTTCCCCATTGACTTTGCTTGTCAGAAGGTCGCAAACGATGATTACATGACCCTGGGACACTGCAACAGTCATAAATACGAATTAGTTGACAAGCATGATCATGGAGATCCTGCAGAGATCATAACTGTGAAAAATCACATTTTTCAGTGCTGTTATAACTTTGAATGGTCACTAAATGAACTGTTGTAAGTTGAGGACTACTTGTACTTTGATTTATCATGCTTTGTCAGTGTTATATATTTGGCTCTTGGAAATTTTCTGGAATTCATCAACTGTCGTTCACTTAAACTAATTCTCCTTAGAGATTTTCTGTGAGATATAAAGCTTTGAAGCTGGTTTGGACAGGATATTTATTCCCCATTTATCCATTCTCCCTTGTACCTTACCTTGCACCTACAAGAAAAAGAGAAAGTGGAAAGTTATATGTATAAATACTGGGGAAAGATTCATGAAGACTTAGAATAGGACCATCTCTAAATTGGCACCTTAGTAAAGCAACTATTTGCATGTCTGATTTAGAAGATGTACTACTTATAATTTCTGCTATTTGAATCAGTATTTGGATCCTTTAATTAAAAATACTCATTTAAAGATTTGGAACTTTTGTGTTGGAATCTCATCCAGAGTTATAATTTTTTTTCTGATTAGTTTGTGTAGCAGTAGCTACTGATGCACCATAATTTTCCATGTCTTTAAGTTGATCCTAACAAACATTGTTAAAAACTTCTTCTAATGTGAAATTAATGTGCAGTAGGATTAATGGTTGAATAACAAGTATGGAGAAACTTAAGAAATAAATGTATAAGAAATACATTTCTTATCTGTCTCACAGTTGAACTAGATTGATGACTCATTCCATAACTGCTTCATATATATCTATCCTTGTCAATATGGTGAAGAGCAGTTTACACTGAATTACTGCAAGGTTATGCAGTATATTTGGCAGGATATGAATAACAGACAATAAATATCTTCATTTAAAGCATGTTATCTTCCTTTAGTATATTGCATGAGCAGGATCTGTATATGATTAGAATGTTATCTATTAATAACAAACATTCTCTCCAATAGTTACTGAATCAAACAAAAGTATTTCCCACGGCATCTGATCCAAACCATTGATTTCGGACGCATTTTATATGATGATAACTAAATAGTAATTTAACATACAATGTGCATATAACAGTCTTTTATTTCATTGCAGTCCTACCAAATGGTGAGAAATATCTTATCATTTCCCTTAATCTTTCATTTTTTGATCAGGTGAAAGAGTACTGCAACTCTTTTTCCTGCTGTATTATTGACAATGACAATTAATTCAGCAGTACATGAATAAACAGTTGTACTTGGATCTTCTTCCAAAATTGGTCGGATTCTGTCATCATATGGCCAGCCTAAATATGTAGCAGCTCAAAAACTGCTGACCAAGTGGCTACATAGATTCATGGGTTTAAAAATGATGTTCTGCCCCTTTTCAATTTTGATTTAAGTAGCTAAAACGTCTCTTTACCTCAGTCTGGTTTACTTATTGGAGAGAGCAAACTAAGCATATATTGTGTTGGAAGAGAACAGAGCTCTTTGTCTCATAATAGAAGTTTACACAGCTTGTAGAAAGCTATTTCCCTTCCCATTTAGATCCCATTGCTCCACTATTTCATTTTTATATTTCTTTCGCAAACCCCTTCCCTCTTTTCAAAGCACCAGATTAGTATAGTGCAATAAAGCTATGCACTGCTTAGTGCCAGCATTCCAGAAAGAAAAAGAAACATACTGATTGTAAAATGCCTGCAGGGAAAAAGAAATATTTTTTAGTTTTGTAAACTGATGTCTAACAAATAAACTGTCTGTAGGATTAGCAATAGTTCTTAATGTATTCTGACCTTCAATTTGGATTGTAATGGGGTAGAGTTAATATCTTCAATCTTTGTGTGTGTATGTGTGAACTTCCATAGATATAAAAAACTGTAGGAAACAGGATATTGGACCAGAAACACCTAATTCAAAAGGATTCTTCTTCCGGTGACTTTTCCCCCTTAGTAAATGAAAGTTCAGAAAAATATCACTTTTTAATAGATGTCCAAACTTATACATTATTCATGGTTCAGTTAGTCATTTGACATGATACAGTAACTAGGGGTTCCTTGGGATGAAAAGCAAGCCAAAGTTTCTTTTGGCTATTTTCTAAAACCATGATACAATGTCATTTAATGGAATGAAATTTAATGTTTGCAATATTTTTCAGTGAGGGTTTTTTTTTAAATATGTGTTTTTACCTATTTTTCAAGAATTCAAATCTGCTGCTATTTTTGCAATTGCACAATGTTTAGCTTGATATGGTAAAGCCACATCTGATCATATAGCCCACATACTGTAACCCAAATAATGTTAATTTTATCTTCTCAAAATTACACCTTATGCTCCAAAAATTAAAGTTTTTTCTGCATGAATCTTATCTAGCTAAGTAAAAAATTATCCATGCAATCATAAACTAACACCAGAAAGCAATTATCTGAGTTTCAAAAATGTTTAAGTGAGTTTCACCAAGTCTTGTTTTGATTTGTTCTTCAGCATCAGCCACTGATTTGCTTCTGGGCTTCTGATATAACTCTCCCATTTCTCATGTGTATACACTCTGCTTGCTGCCTCTGTGACCTGTTTCACGCATCATTCTATTGATTAGGCATGTAGGAACACTGTGGTACTTGCATTGGTTTGTCAATGAACTTCTTTATTTCTGCTGTAGTTAGTTTGCATGTCAAAGGTGATGTATGTATACCTTTAGACCAGTCGATCATCTCCAGCAGAGTGGATGCTTTGGCATAGATTAAAGGTGTTTTTTTTACATGTACAGAAAAATCTTCCAGTGTGTCATCGTCTGTCCCCTCAAGTCAATTATCTTTTGCACACTAGCTCTCCTCTTTTGAATGTCATCTGAACACAAGAGTGTCTGGATTATCATTTTACTAAAAGCATACCATATTGAGCTCTGAATGGTTGGCAAAACAGCATCTACCACAACCTTCTTTTGCAGTTTGACTTGCTGCAGCTGAAACAACACACAACAAAGGCTTTTAAGCCAGAAATATTTTACTTTGATGTTGAACCAGCAAGGGTAGTACACACCAATGATGTATTCCACTATCATTCTTAAGTTTTTGATACTTTTGCCTTTAAAGCCATGTTTTGAAACCCATATTTGACAAAGCCTATTTGCAATTGTCAACCAATGTGAATGGCTTACAAGGCCAATTTCCAGAAGAGCCAGATCTGTGGGAAGTCTTTACTACTGTCCTTACTACTTGTGTCATTCTATATCTTTACACTTGATCAGTAAAGAGATCCTTTACAACACTGTCTCTCAGTGAAATGAGAGGCTCACGAAATGATATTTTGGTGAATGAAGGACCAATGTCAAGTTCTATTGCAGTGTCTAGCATTTTGCCAATTTTATCTGTCCATTTGTTGTTAGACAAGGTCTTCCCATCCAATTTTGTGATTACCTGTCGTAGAGGTAACTCATTTTTGTGGAATGCATACACCAACTAGATTAATTTCCAGTCAAGGTTGACTTCTACCAGTGCATGGCACTACATTCACAGTCATTTGCAGCATCTCCTCCAATGGCCTCTAAGCTTTTGTCTATGCCATTCTTCTTTATGAACTACACCAGATTATCTGCAATTAAAAATTGAGCAGGTTTTCTGTTTTTGACCCTTTTTCTGGAGTAAAATTATAAAGATCTCTTCCACCAGCTGATTCACACAGATTAATGTTCTTCTTTGATGGTACCGGGGAATTGCTGATCTGACTTGTTTACTGTCAGCATAACATTAGTTGCATCTATATAGCCATTGAAGAAGATGTGTTCTATTTCTCCCTTCTTACAAAGCTTATCAAATTCTTGATCTTCATATTTTTTCCTGGGCTCTCTTGACTTTATTGTGGTCAACTACAAATCTCTTTTCTTCTTCAGTGATCAAGCCAGCATCTATGAAGGTGACTGTGATTATGGAAGCAGTGGTACATAGACCAACACCATACCTTATGCTCTGCATAGTAACATTTGTTATTTCTAGTCTATTGTATTCTGTCTTTTCTTTTGAAGTAGAGAGCACGCATGTTTGGTCTAAGGCCTCTTCAAATTTCTATCACATTCTTCTTCATCTTCATTATCAGTCATCTGTCCTTCATTTTCATAAGAGATAATTACTCAAAATGTCTGAAATACTTCTCTGCTTATATTTAGCAAGCCTTTGTCTGTCATTGTCTTATCATTTTTGCCTTTTTATAGTTGTTTTTGCTTGGGCACATCTGGCAAACCAACCTGGTGCAATCCAAAAGAACCAATCTTGTCTTTCTGACTTTTAATGAAAGCAAGTTCCTTCAATGGTATCTTCAGCTCCTTTGGGCAGGTAGGTTAATGTGAGTTTCTTTTTTTCAGGCAGCCAGGCAACCAAATTCAGTACACAGAACAATTTGACACTTGCAGTTGAAGATGTCAAACAGTTTGTCAAATTTCCTAGTGAAAGTCTCTCTGACATCTAACTTTCCTCTATCAAGAGATATGTTTTTGGCTAGATCCCAGATCTCTTGGGTCTTATTCCAGATTGTCACTTGTGAATTTACAACAGAGGTCATAAAAGAATTATTCATTCATTTCCACTTTTCAATACTTTTGGATATATGTTTCTTGCAAGACTGGCTCCTGGAGAATTTCTAGAATCATCACTACTTTGTTCTCTTAACAGTAGTCTATAACAGAGAATGTCTCACAATATTGGAAGTTCAGATGGTAACAAGGCTCTACCAGTCTCAATGAAGTTGCTCATATGAGTGAATAATTCCCAGTCTTGTTCTATTTCTAGAAGCCATTACAGATCAGTTATTGCACTCACAGGAAATGAGGCTAGCAGTATTAAAACACTCTCAGACAAAATAATGTTTAACAAAAAGAAAAAGACAGCTGAACCTGTGAATTAAAACAAATAAAATGTTGTCCTAAAGGTACTTTTCAAGAGGCAATTGGATTTTCTAGTTTTTCTTTGAAGATTTTTTGCTTCTCATCCGAGAAGTTTCTTCAGCTCTGACTGGATGGTGGGGAGAGGAAGGATTCCCTGAAAGTTATAAAATTTGATACACCCTAGATGTGCATGACACAGAACATATCTATTAGAAATTATCAGTATTTAAATGAGGTCAATACATCTGACCTCTCAAATCCAGAAGATCAACCAGGTATTTGAAATATATTGGCTGGATATTTTACAGCTTTTTCAAATGAAAAAAAGAAAAATGAAATATCCAGACAATGTTGATCCTTTCTCTGCTTCAATTTTTTTTAAAGGATGGTTAAGAAGGTCCTCTCAGAGTGCTCAAAATCAAAATTATTTGTCAGTTTATGTTGAAAAATAATACAATATTAAATGCTATAGCATGAGACATAGTAGTAAATGTGACAATTTTATTTTTAATATAGTAAATATTGATAACAATAGCAATAGCTATGGCACTGTACTTCATGGCACTGTCTAAGTCAGGGGTGTCAAACTCACTGCCCATGGGCCAGATGAGTCATGCGCTGGCCACCCCCACCCCCAGTTTAGTGAAGGGGGGAAAGTTGTGATATGTCATGTGATGACGTGTTGTGGTAAGTTTGACACCCCCTTATCTAAACGGTTTACTGATTCAGCATATTGCCTCCAATATCTGGGTCCTCATTTTACCACTCTTGGAAGGATGAAAGACTGAGCTAACCTTGAGCAAGGGAGAATTGAACTGCTGAACTGCTGGCAGTCAGCCCTAAGCAGAATTAGCCTGCAATATTGCATTCTAACCACTGTGCCACCATGGCTCTTGATAATTATAAACCATACAAACAAAGGCTCTTTTGGATTCCTCCATAATTTTTAAAAGTGGAAGGAGTATTGAGAGAAAAATGTTTTAAAAATATTCTTCCAGTTGTTCCTAATTACAACACAAACATGTTCCAGTGCATCTTTTTTCTCTTTTCATCCTATTTAAGTCCACAGGTGAGATTGACTTGACAACCATGACTATATAGTGATATCAAAATAGTACTTCCCTTTCATTTCTTACTCTAGCACCATTTCACAGTGTGGAGTGGAGGTGGGGAGGATCTGCTATATTTGTCACCCATGATATCGGAGAGAAATCAGTTGACTTCAGTGAGTAGTAACTAAAAGAACAAATAGTGGGAGGATTGCCCAAAGAAACATATTATGCAGGCCTAATTTTCTGTGATTAAATGATGAAAGTCCTATAGTCTTAGAAAGATATGCAATGAGATTGGTGGCAAACAAATTAAATAAATAAAATAAAATAAATAAATAAACTTGCTTTCTCTTTCTTCAAAATAGGAATATTTACACAAAAAATGTAACATTTCATTGTCAAATCATAGTTATTGTTTATGCATTAAAAAAACCTCTTGCTGCATGGGACATTCAGGAATATCAGCACACTGACATGGTCTGCCAAAAGTGCAGAGATGTTTGAAATGTGATGCATGAAATTTACACTTGTTGAATTTTCAAAGAATTAAGCATACAGTTCTTTAACTATACCTTAGACAGACAAAATACAAGAACACTACAAAAATTAAAATAACGATAGCTCAAGAGGAAACCAACAATATTTAATCCATTATTTCAAAGTATATTGTCCTATGTTATTCTAAAATAATTTGAATTTAAAGAGAAACATTTCTGGATTGTAACTGGTTTAACTCTATCTACAATATAGTATATTGATTGTTCTCTATCTTTGCTGCTGAGAGAACAGGAAGCAAATTTGACTTATGTTGAGCCAAAATTTGTATTTCTTAAATAATTTCATTTAAAAACAGAATATTAATAGATAATTCAACCTAGATAGTATCTAAATCTTTTGTAAATCACATATTCTATTGCAAACTATTTTTATGGGGTGTGTGGACGTAAAAAATAGTAGATATTTAGCTATAGCAGCATTTGTAAAAAATTCTGAATAAAACACTACTGCAGATCATGACCCAAGCTCTCTCCCCTTTATATCTATATATCAGTGAAGTTGTAATGCATGGATTAAAAATCTGTGGGCTTGTTTCATGATGTCATGATGTTACTTCTATCAATCTGATTATCCCCACTACCCTGTCCTCCCTGCAAACCTTACTGTTTAGATACAGGTAATCAAGGGTATCTGTGTGCAATTGATTTTTTGTTACAATCCATCCTGAAATCATTACAGTCTATAATGAAACTTTATCCTTTAATTAAAGTCAAGGAGGATTTTTCCCACAATATTTTATTTTTCTAGATAAAAAACAACAGACAAATGGACAGTTCAATAAGAAAACAAAAACCACTAAAACAGCCATCCTGCAAGAATAATAAGCCAACAATTATCCTTTCCCCAATGTAAAAATAGTTAACTATATCTTGAGAATGACATAGAATAAGATAAACAAATAAATTTTGCCATTAAACCTTCACGATTGCAGGAGTAAAAAAGAACGATAGATAGATAGATAGATAGATAGATAGATAGATAGATAGATAGATAGATAGATAGATAGATAACCTTAATTGTCATTTTTTACTATGGGCACATTGGCACACATTAAAAATGAAATTCTGTTGCGTGCTCTCAAAGGTGTATGCATATATAAAACACATATAGACCTACTATATACATATGCATATACCTACACCCTTACATATAAATATCAATCACTGTCTATCTTGAATACATAGCCAAAAAGGGAATTTGACAATTCACAAGATTGATACTGTATGGAACAAAACTCTGACTGAATATGGATGTTCTACTTCAGATATTATGAAGCCTCCTTCCATAAATCATGGTATTTATACATTGTATAGGTTGAATGATCTATAGTATTCATATAGTTCATTCAGTAGAGTAAGCGATTAGATTTTTGGGAACTATTGTTAATCTTAGATTTTAAAGTTACCTGTCATAGTATCTATGTTACCTGCAGCTGGAACACCTATCTATTCATCTGTCCTGTTTAGCTAGGTCATCCTTTTTGAGTTAGTAAAGAGCAAAAAGAGAAATTATAGTATCAGTAATAACAGGAATTGCTTGCCATATTTTATTCAACAAAAATCTTTAATAACACTTTCTACCTGTAATAATACTATTAATAAAGTATACTGCCCAGAATCTCCTGTGAGTTGGATGATCATATGAAATTTTCAACCAACTATCCAACCAACCATCCAACCAACCAGCCAATGGAATGGTCATTTTATTGTTAGAAAGACTCAGTTTCTATTATATTATTTTTTGTGTGTTTTATTTGCAGCTATTATAAAAATATGGTTAAGTACAGATGATACCATAAATATATCTATATTTGTTCAGTGAGATTATCAATTATTAGAATGTCTGAAGACAAGAATGTAAGCTAGATTTGATATTAAAACAGTGTATCTTTTCATTCTCTACAGTTCTTACTCCAGTGAAGACTATTAATTCATTTGAATTTATGGGCTTTACCAGGCATAGAATACTAATCACAAATCTGTTGAAGAAATTATCTTTTGTGAAAGATTCAAAATGCTGACCAGCCACCATTACAAAGATGGCAGCAACAATATAATCCTACAGGGGAAAAATAGAGACTGTAAATGTTGCAAATGATGAATCCATTCATAAAATAACCAATCCCTAGAAGAAATTTGGTGTTCCCCAAATAAAAAATTGGCTGAAGAACTTGAAGAGTATTTGCACACAGCTGGATGTTACACTGGATAAGAATTTAAGTACCATGATTGCCATGTTACCTATATCTAAGCTCAGTTCCACCTCCATTCTCTTTTTTCTAGTAACATTCCTTATTACCATCACACTTCTAAGTTACAAGATTATGACTGTGAAATGGAGTAGAATTAAATGTACTAAATTCTTAAATCCCGCAATGATTTTTTGAACCAGTGGGTAGCTCTTCTCAGGTCTAGTTTACATAGTAAAATCATCCCATAAGAAATGCTTCTTGATCTTCATCAGTGATATGACTGACTAGATAATATAATGTATAATTTATTTCACAGAACTGGAAACATTTAGCCAAAAGTTCCACAAATCAAAGAGCTCAGGAAAAAAAACCCCACCCATGTAGAAATGCCTACAAAAATGCTGTCAGTGTGACAACACCTCAACATTTTACATGCTATTGACAAAACATAATATGGTATAGGAGACATAATATTTGGATGATTATAAACACAGGATGTAACTTCATATGGATACAATTTATGAAGTTTTGTTATACTAACATAGTCAAGCACTTGCAATTGCCCAGCTACTTTAGGTTGCTGGAAGTATACTTCTTTCTGTCTAGTCATTGGGTATTGTTTTGCAACAGTGGAAAGTACTGACCAGGAATTATGTTGTCTCTTGATATATGCATGAGTGAAGCGCTTGTCTGCAGGGAGGTGTGTAACTTCTGCATGACAAACAACATTTTCTTCAGTCAGCCAATGGAGAAATCCCAGGACGAGATAGCATTTTGACTTCTGGAGGAAGTGAGAATCCTAGTGTCATGACAAGGTGGGAGTTTCCATTCATGAAAAGAGGTTGTACCTTGCAGCTCCAGAGAAAGTCCTGAAACAGTGCAACTGCAGTATTTACCCTACAATAGATTTGAGTGAATTAACTTACAAAAGGGTTGTATTGTCAAGATAGCTAGAAGCTTTGAATGGAGGCACAAGAGCAATGTTGAACTCACATACATAGTTCCTGCATTTGGAGATGGCCTTAGGCTCTTGATTTACTGTCTGATTACTCTCTCTCTCTCTTTTAATGATGCAGTGCATTCCTTAACTAAAATCAAAAAGACAAGCAGTCTTCATTAAAGTAGCAGTGGAAAGTTTCTGAGTCATTTTACTGAGTGGGGCCTTAAATATTGATAACCCTTAAAGACCATAAGGAATAAGTGATAAGAATGTTCATCACAATACTGTGAAGAAAAAGCTACGTACTTACTCCAGATGTTGAATTGTAATTCCTTACATGTGGATTTTACAGCATGAGATTACCATGTGCATGTTGTTATGTGGACACAATTTTGGTTTGCTCTAAATGTAAAGGTCCGGACTTCTGCCTCCAAAGTTCAACCTTAAATATGTCCTGACTCAGAGACTCAGTTGTAGGAGAAAAAGCAGTGACATCAGGAGGGGAGCAATGTGGAAATATAAGGTACACAAAGCAGTATTTCAAACATAAGAACTCTAATGATCAGAGAAAGAGATTTCTGAAAAGACCAGAAAGATATAAGAGATATAGGAGGGAGAAATTAATAGATGATTTAGCAGAGAAAAAATTAACATAAATGTTATAAAACCCACTACCTTGATAATAAATATAGGAAGGAAAAGACAGAAGAGAAAAGTAATATAATATAGCTTGAATGTTTTAGGTTGAACTAATCCTTCCCTTGATTCCTGAAAAAATGGTATATTTCCTGATCTTTTTCTGAACCTGGATATATAAGACGAGGGGAAAAAACTGTCCCTAGATAATAGATTTTAGCAAGCTGATAGTAGGAAACTAGTTCTGTAGTCTAAACAATTATTTTAAAAAGCTCATGAACTTATTCACTTTCAGCAAGTAATAAGCTTGTTAATAGAACAAAATACCTTACAACTTAGCATTTCTCATATTTAACAATTCTTTAAAATGTATAACACTTCTTATAAAATATTTCCTAAATATAATAGCAATAATTTTGTTTTTCACTTCAGGAAGAACACAGTAAAGAAATGGAAACATCTCCAGATAAAGATTTATGAACTGCTTTCAAATCTCATGAGTTCAGTCTGTATAATAAATCAGATTTTTTTTTCCTGATATCATATTGTATTTCACCTTTTCTGTTCCATATTGTCAAACAGAGAAATCCATTGCAAGAAACTCATTAGTTAAGGTATTTTGGAAATTATAGTACCTACTGAAAATGAACTGATACCTAGGGAAGATACAGTACCAGAGCATAAAGAAATGAAAGTGAATGGCACCTTGGAGAAAGTAATTATTTTATCCTTGCTTTTGTGATTTCAGAATAGGAAGTACCAAGAAGGGTGAGATTTCCATATTGAATTTCAAAGGAAGAAAATTTGATAAACCCAGAGGAAATGGCAATCCTGAAGGAGAAAAGTGCTCAGAAAGGATGGAAAATTCTACAAAATAAGATCTTGAAAGCACAAGACTCCAAACAGAAAAAAAGACAAATCTAAAAATATGCAGGGTTCTCTACAATGCTAAAGAGAAAAAGGGACACTTGTGGGTTATCTTCAGCTACCACTAAATGTAAATGATGAACAAGGTTTGTTTCCTGACTAAAGGGTCATCAGATGACTTTTTGAGGTAACTATTGTTTAGGCCTGTAATATCATTGCCCAACTGAAACTTCTCTTTCCAAAGTTTCAGCCTCGTAGATAATATTTCAATTTCTCTGTGCTTCTCTGACTTGATTACTTGATTACATGCCATTCAGTTGTCTTTCAGTTGTAGCAACAACACAGATAGTTCCTCTGGATTTAGGGAAAAAAATGCATCTTTACTATCTGAGTAGAGTAAGGGATAGTTTTCCTTTTTGTGTGAGGGAGTGAATTTTGAATTTGAAATGATCAAGTGTATGGATATTTTGGATTCAAGACAATAACATAACTCAGATAAAATATCATCCCGAGTTATTTCATTCCTTTTGGATTTTCTACTCACTCCCATGTAGCTGAATATTAACTTAAACAAACAAAACAGTACAGGGGGAAAAATCCATATCAACATAAAATATAGCAAGAAGAACACAGGAGTATTCCATATTGAGCCATGATATCTTAGAAAGTTTTTAGGCGGCCAATTCCCAGAGAAATGGAGCAACCTGATGATGGTGGAAGAAATATAAATGATCAGATCATTTCATGCTCTGTATGCAGAAAAAGAAAGAACATCCTTTGACAAATGAAAGACCTGGTTGTGTTCATTGTTGCCAGACACTCATCCAATCAGCAAAATTTGTAGGATATGGGAGTTGTAAGAAATTTTGTTTAGCAATAGATGATACTTTTTATGAGAAAAGTAGTAACTGCTCTTTCTATCCAAAACACTGTAAATACAAACTCTATTTGAGGAAATATTTATATTAATTAGAGCTGCTAGAGTTTTCCAAAATAGGTGATAGTTACACACTTTCTAAGGAAAAAAGAAGAAAGGTGAGAAAATAAATATTGGGGATGTTGTCTGAAGTTACATTCTTAGATAGAATGGTGGAGCATATTCAAGTAACCTTACAGATACAGAATTAAGTTATACTATAGACTTTCACTGAAGTTTTCTGGGAGAAGGATCTAGTTCTAGCAGATAATTATTATTGTTTTTCCCCAATATTAAATATATATAATCCAGCTGTGAAAATAAAACCTGCTCCTATTCTTTGTGAAGCATATACATTTTTGACAGAAAAACAAAAAAGAGAACAATGGATTATATGTTATATATTTATTTTTCAACCCCTGTTTTGTTTTGTTCTCACCATAACCCTAAAAGTTAGTAAATTTTATAAGTTTTGTTTCTCCATTTCTAATGAAACACGCTACTGTCCTTGATATATGAACAAAACAATGATCAGAAATTTGTTGCTAAGGAAGTGATTTGTACTTGATTTTATAGCCTTTTTTGCCATGATTGTGAACCAAATCACTGAAGTTGTAAAGTGAATTACATGGTTGTTAAATGAATCCAACTTTCCCATTGACTTCTTGTCAGGGAAGGACACAAACAGTGATGACCTCAGGAAGCTGCAATTGTGTTAAATACATGCTGGTTGCCAAATATCAAAATTTTGATCATATGGCCATGGGGATGCTGCAACTATTTTGAGCATCAGCTGTAAGTAACTTTTTTCCCAGTGTTGCTATAACTTCAAAGAGTGATTAAATGAATGGTTGTAAGATAAGGACTACAACAGTACTTGGAGTCAAAAGTGACTTGATGCATATAACAATAAATCATTAAATATATTACACATTAGATTTCAAAAGATTATCTCTCAAAGATATTGTCATTTTAATGGTATTGAGCCTGAAATTATGGAACATACTGAGTTTTAAAAAGCTTTTCAGCAGAATATTATCTGGCCTATTTTAAAAGCAAAGGCCAGGAAGACGTATTTCTGAATAAGTTAAAATTTGGACAACAAACTTAAACTTACAATGGCAATGGCTAAATTTTTAATCAATTGTTGTAAAAAGTAATTTATTAATTTTATGTTTTTAATATTTTATGTAATATTTATTAATTTCTTTTATTTGTTTTCTCTTCTAACTTTAAAATTATGTCTGGTTTGTTATTTGGATCCTACAAATAACAATAAATCTAACAGCCAATCTGTATAGCCATACTGAGTTTAAAATGTCCACCCTCTGGCTAATGTACATTATTTCAAATGATCTGGATTATGCAGTCCAAGAAAATTAATACATTGAAATTTATTAAGCCCTGTAAAATGTGGTAAATCTGGGCATTTGTAATTGCAGCTGATGTCACCCATATTGGAATGTTGTCATTTGTCTACTACCTTATATGCATATTCACAGAATAAGGTCTAAAATGGTATATGCTTTTTACTAAAGCAACAGATGGAATTTGCTGCCGTAAATTGCTTGTTCAAATATATAGAGAAAAGTGTTTTTTTTCAGGCATGATATAACTGATGCAAAGCAGTCATCTTAATAATAACAATCAGAATAGAACTGGATGTAACTTTGGAGGTCTTTAATTTCCTGTTCAAGCAGGAAACCAAATACCATTTCAAACAAATGGTTGTTCAATCACTTCCTAAAAACCTCCAGCATTGGAGCACCCACAATTCTGGAGGCAAGTTGTTCCACTGATTAATAGTTCTAATTTGCTTCTCTCCTTGATTAGTTTCCACCCATTGCTTCTTGTCTTACCTTCAGTGTCTTAGAGAATAGGTTGACTTTCTCCTGTCTGTGACAAACTGGAACATTGCTATCACTAAAATATTGCATTATTGCATGAACTATGAAGTGATTTGAACCAGGAATTCTGGTATGCCATCAATTCATATATGGGGAAACATACATGATAAAGTAGCTATGTTTGCCATGAGAATTATGAAAGTGGGTATTCCCCCTCCCCATTTTTAGTAAAACAGTATCAGACCACAAAATAAAAGTACTGAATAGCGATCTAAGATAATTTTTATAGATGATCCAGATCAAATACATCCTTATTCACTTTTGGGGAAAATAGTTATATTGTATGCATTTACTGTCCCTATTCTTCATTGTTCTGATTTTTGGTCTTGTTAGCATGGATTTTTGAGATTTGACTGCAAAGCATGAACTATTCTGGCATTTACCAGTGAGCAGGAAAAAATTGGCATGTTTGGATGCTAGCAGGCTAGAAAAAATTACCCAAAGTTTTAACATTATTTTCCTATATTTTACTCAAAAATAAATGTTGCAAAAACACAATAGTTGTAGAGACAATCCAAGGTCCGATGTAAAGTAGTTTTTCATGAAAAATTAGGTTCATGTTTTTTTTTAAACTTTCTCTCATATTGAAAAGGAATCGTGAAAAAAGAGGCAAAAATGGTGAATGGTAAATTAGGAATGAAAATGCTTACATTAACTAATAAATTGTGCAGAAGCACTAAATTTTGATTCTGATAATATGCTATGCAAATTTGCAGTTTCATATGCAAATATAACTTGTTCTGTTGAAGAGCTGGGTAATCCACCAGGACTTCATCATTAGCACCATGCTAATAAAATATGCATAATTCATAATAAATAAATATTATAAACTAGGTCATAGAACTGTTTTGTTTATTTGCTTATTTGAAAGTAAACTTGCTACCCATTGACAGCTGTGTAGAATGTGACAACAAATGGATGACAGACATAGTAATGAGTAGCATCTGCTTTATTTATGTAGCTACAAATGCTTATATACACATTCATAATTTTTCTTAGGAAAAGGGAGTTCCACACCAAGTATAGAGAAATGCAATCCAGACCCTCCTTTGTGCAAATGAAGCACAGATTTAAGTCTACAACCCAAATTCCCAATTGTTTCCAGTGACAAAAACTCACTGCCTTAATTTGGAATTACAACATTTTAATTAAAGCTACTATAAAAAGAAATTAATAAATTAGGATTAGAATTATGTTCCTTTGAATTTGGGTCTGCTATGAAGGACAGCTTGATACTAAATATGAGCATCTGGTGAAAATCTGTGATGAGTGGTCTTCCAAAAATTGAGTGGCATGGCTTAAAAGATCCTCCTATTGTTCCTCTGAAATGTTGCTCAATCCACAGATGATCTTGGTGATAAGGAAATAAATAAGCTGCATTTTTCATAGAAATTCCAACTGTAAGAAGGGATCTGCAATTAATAAATGTTAAAAAAGATAAGATCTTTTAAGTTTTCCTGGTTCACATTTTTACTCATTGTTGCCTTTTTTGAAAAAAAAATATGATTCTTGCTGTTGATAGATCACATCTTTTAGTCTTTTGAGTTTTAGTCATATGTTTTAGTCTCTTAAGTTGAGTTCCATCTTACTTGACATAGACTTGATGCCCCATCAAAGGGAGTAGGAATGCAGATAGGTTTAGTTGGTATTTGAAAGACTGGCACTACAGGTCTGCATTGCTGGGAGAGGCCATTGAAAATATACAATCCCCAGATGGGAGTGATTTAGTGAAATTCAAAACAGAGAAGTGAAAAGCTGTCAAATATATTCCTGGCCTCCCTTGAATTTTGTTTGATGTGACCACTCTCTACCTGTCTATTTTTCCTCCTTTATTTCTAAAAGCTTGAATTTTCCAGTGCAAATTGAGATGGAGAGAGCAGCAATATTTTATCTGTATCCTTGTATCAATCAATTTTCATGCATTCCAAGAAGAGAATAAATTTGGTTTCCATAGGATTGGGAAATGTGGTTGCTTTCTTCTCTTTTAAAATAATCCTTACAAAACAGCATCTGCTTATCAAGATTAATTCAATCCTCCCTCCCCCATCTTCTTTTCCCAGGAAATTTCTTTTGCTTGCAAAAAAATATTATGCAGGCCAAGTTGGAAAGGCGTAATAAATAAGACAGTCCAGAGAAACTTTTTAGAGCATTCAAAATGAAAAACAAACAAACAAACTTTGGGATCATGAATTCATTTCTAGCTCAGAAATTATCTCAACATGTTAAGATAACAGCTTTTGTATTTTCCAGCCAGCATGTCTGCTGGCCACGCTGCCTAGGGTTTTAGGGAATTGTAAGGCAAAGTGTAAGGAAGGAACCAAGGAAGGCTGAATTAGATATGCAGTTACTATATACCATTTACAATGCCTAACTCTGGGTGAAAGGACTTTTCCAGTCTCAATTATACTATGAGATATTTTGAGATAGAACTATTGGGTGTTAAAGTAGAAGCAAAACATGTACTAAAGAACTAGATGTACTTCCTTTGAAGAGATGTATATCTCACTGGCTTGAGAAACAAATAATGGGAAATTATTTCAAAGATGATGCAAATCTGTTCCTTCACTGAGCAGGGAGTTGAACTCAATGGCCTAGATATTGTAAATCTTTCAAATTTTATGTGCTCAGATTATGAATGCAACATACATGCATATGTGTGCATGTGTGTGTGTGTGTATGTAAAATTGCTGTAACAAAAATTGTATATTTTAAAATTATCATTGCTATTATTATTGTTATTAATGGGATTGAACAGAGCAGCTTTAGACATATAGGACATCCATGGCAAAATTATTTCATCAGTTTGACCCACAATATGAAGATTATAAATGTATTTTTGCCAATACACAGAAACTTGATGGATATGTGGCATTTATTTTGCATGCTATAGTTAAACATCAACTAGAGATAAAATGCACAGGGCCTTTGTCCTTTGTTGATATGCCCCTTAAGGGATTATACCATGTTGATGCTTGGCCCTTTCGCAGCTCATGTGTCTGGTTCCTGATGGAGGGTGCTAATCAATCCTTCCACATCATGTTTTAAAAGCATGGTCCCTGAAAGACCACAACTCAGGAAGGGAGGGTGTTTGGTATCTTTTCATTTTATGTTGAAAATGGCCTGTTTCAAAAGTACTAACCCCGTGGTCTCTGCTCAGGGCAATTTTGCTTAGCCTAGCGGAATGTCGTGGAAACTACTGGTAATAACTTCGCCTCCAAGACTGGAACATGTTGAGCAGAGACAGAAAACCTATGAACAACTGATGGCCAGATGCCAGAGTAAACAAGTGTGGTTCCTTGGGTTGTGGTTAGAAATGTCTCCCTTTCAATATGCAGTGCAAATCCTCTGCCAACATTTGCCATAAAGTTATTACACAAAGCTGTTTTTCCTCTCAGTAAGACAAACCCAGGGAAAGACTGCTTCTTGTCCAGCCCCTTGCTGACTTTAGGCCTCTGATCATCTGTCATGCCAGGAGAAACCTGTGAGCTGTGGTCTCCCTTTCAGGCTGCATTTTTCATTAGACTTTGTGTGTGTGTGTGTGTGTGTGTGTGTGTATGTTTGTGTGAAGAGAGAGAGTGAAAGAATAGGGAGTGAAAGGAAAAGATTCCACATAGACTGTTCTAATATGTGAACAGCTAATTCTGTTCTCTTTCCAAACCCACACTTTGCTGGCCCATAGCAGAAGTCATAGCCACGGAAAGAGTGCCTTGTCTGGAATTAGATCATTGGTCCATCTCTCTCAGACTTGCCCACATCAAAGCTAAGGAACCTGTGGCCCTTCAGGCACTGTTGACATCATCTCCAATGACCTTCACCATTAACCATGTCAGTAGGGTTATTAGTGGTTGAGGCAAGATTTCATCCTCTATGAATGAGTAAAAGCCAACCCCCTATCTCTTTGGCTTGTTTTTAATGGTGAAAAAAGATAATCGTGATGATAATGATGATGACGATGGCAATGAAGACTATAATATTTTCAGGAAATTTGGCAGAGATATTTTCCAGTTCCAGAGTCTTGTCCTCCTAAATCTAGAAGACCTTCAAGGTCCCTTCCAACTCTGTTATTCTATTATGTTCTGTTCTGTTCTAAATTCTAAACTGTTTTTAAAGTACTGGGGACATTTCCACTGAATTTTGATGCTTTCTCACTCACTCCTGTTTTGTCTTGTCTTGTCTTGTCTTGTCTTGTCTTGTCTTGTCTTGTCTTGTCTTGTCTTNATGCTTTCTCACTCACTCCTGTTTTGTCTTGTCTTGTCTTGTCTTGTCTTGTCTTGTCTTGTCTTGTCTTGTCTTGTCTTGCCTTGCCTTGTCTGCCCTGCTCTGCTCTGTTCTGCCCTGCCCTGCCCTGCTTTCCCTCACTTTCTCTCCCTCCCCTCCCTTCCTCAATCATCTCCTACAGGATACTTACAGATATGCTGATAGAAGATATAGAAATGTATAGCAGCAGGCAGGGATGAAATTAAGAATGCAGTTGTAATTATTCTAGAACCCTGAAGTCCATCAAACAAAGATAAATGTGAAATTACAGGTAGAGCAAATTATGTAATATATTCTGACAAATATGTGTGTACATATTTATTTACAGATATGTAAATAAACAGTGATTGTTCATAATTCAGAAGTTCTGATAGATGAATTTGGAATGGAAATCTTTTTTCTCATTGCTCTTATTAAATAATTAAAAATAAGAACCTTCTGCTGGCTCATTACAAATCATCCATCCACAAAATAGTCAATTCATTCTATGTTCCTTCATTTGTGTATCATAACCTAGAATCAGGCTGCTTGCATTTTATATTATTCTGAAAACCCACAATTTGTATCCTAGATTTAGAACAAAAAAGTAGCTCTCACTGAATAACTATGCTATAGTAAAGACTATGAGTTGGATTTTGTGTCATTCCTTTCAGTTTTTTATACATATGGATAATTAATCATAACTAAAATTCCATTCATTTCAATGGGAATGATGTAATTTTTGTCTGGTTGCAACCCACCAATTAAACTAATCACAAGTCACCCCAAACCTTTAGCAGCTGTTGGAGAGTTGTTAAAAGGACAGTTCATATGTTGTTAAAAGGCTAAAGGAATTTACATCTCATTTGTTTATTTTTAGAGGCAATAAATCTCTGGTATCTAAATGCTAGTATTAAACTATGGGAGATGGGTGCTATTATGATGTTTTAACATCAGTTTTGATATTCCAATGTTTGTGGTGGAAGCATTTTCTCCTAACTATACTATAAATTAGGCCACTCATTTGAATTGTGGCCCTTGAATACTCTTCAAAAGTAACATATAGATCTAAGTCAAAAAGGTATTTTAAAACTTTAGTATAAATAACATTGAATTTTGTATCAAGGTGTAAGAAAACTTCTCTATTGGTATTCTGTACCAGCTGAAACAGCTCTAACCTTGTGTTCCCATGACATTGGGAAACTGCTCATGTACTTTTGGCTCAAAGGTAGTATATTTGAATGTGGTGGGATTCAATTTTTTTTACTACTGGTTCTGTGGACATGGTTTGTTGGGCATGGCAGGGGAAAGATAGTGTAAAATCTCCAGTCAGAGGTGGGATTTGCCAGTTCTCTGAACAATTCAAAATTTCTGCTACCATTCTCCAGAACTGGTCAGAACCTGTTGAATATACTTCTTGCGGCACTGCCTTTAATCTCACCAAACAACTTGATTTTGGGTAAATTAAATACATTTCTACTTTTTGTTTTGAAGAACAAAAACTGAAACACAATGATTAGATGGCAGCAAAGAGATACAACAGCTACAACTCAGATCTGCAGCAGAACATTGATATTTTAAATTTTGTTTTCCTTTTCTGTTTCCTCAAGAATAAAGCTCTTAAGACTAAATATTTTTTTCAGTGCTAAAAAACAGTTCAGCGATATTGATCTCATTCTGCTTTATTTAGAGCCAGTTTGTTTTAATGCATATGGCACCAGGCTACAAAGTGTGAGACTGAGTTCTAATCCTGCCTTAGCCATGAAAGCCAGCTGGGTGATCTTTGGCCCATCAATCTTTCTCAGCCCAAACCAATTCATAAGGTAGTTGTTGTGGGGAAAAAGAAGAAGAAAAAGGTGTGTTGATATGTTTGCTGCCTTGAGCTATCCATAAAAATAATAAAGATGGAGTATAAACACAAAAAACAAATTTAGGGCCATAATCTGCAACAAAATTTCTAATGTCTTCATTTCATATTTCTTTTATAGTAGATTAGACTATAGAAACCATAATCATAGATTCAAAGTCTTGTGGAAGTTTTGTGGAAGCAGTTCTCTGATTCAATCTGTTCCTAAATTTATAAAATGTCATGCAATTCTAATCTGAATAGGTAAGAAATCCTCTCTCTTCTTCTATTGATTACATTAGGGACATGCAATTCATTGGAACCTATGCTTTATACAGCCTCCTCCTCCATCCCAATAATGCTGTGGAAGTTCAGAGGCAAGTTCTGATTTGTTTAACAAATCTTTTGAACAATTCTAGTCCTCTCCACAAATCAAATATTTTAATCCTGCACTTATGTAATTGTGTCACTGACATGCTGCCAGTGACTCAAAGTGGTCGATTAAAAGCAGGAACAGTGATCAGCTGCAGTAGAATGGTTTATTCCTGGATTATATCACATGTAATTCTAAAGCCATCATAGTAAAGATCAACTGACATTCTTTTACAACAGGAGTGTCAAACTTGCGGTATCAAGGGACATATGGGGACTTTTCCCCTATTCGTTAAACTGGGCAAGGGCATGGCCAGTGAATTCCGCAGGGCAGGAATTTGACAGTCCTATTTTACAGAGTGTACATTAAACCAATAACTTCAGCACTGTTGACAGCTGATATATTTATGTCAGAATCAGCAAGAATCTAGTTCTCGTGTTATCTCCCCCCTCCCAAGAAACAGGTTTTGCATTTATTTCTAGAATTTTAGTGATATAATTTAGAACTGGAGCCATCTCAGGGGTGGGTTTCTACTGGTTCTGTCCACCTCTGTAGAACCAGTAGCTCTGAAGAGCAGCAGATTTTTTGCCCACCTACCCACCCGGGCTCTTACCTGATCTTTATTTCCTGATTTTTCAACTTCAGCTGCCATGCGAGGCACAGCTGCAGTTAAAAAAGCAGGAAAGGAGGGCTGTTTCAAAGGCTGCTTCTCTGCAAGCCACGTGCTGATGACGATTTTCAGGTGCCCACTTGCAGCATGCAGGGAAGCACATCATAAATCACCAAACTCTGTAAATCACCGAACCGACAGTTAACCCTGTTGCATCCCACCCCTGAGCCATCTGTATTCTTACTTCATCTCTGCTTTATTTTAAAGTACTACAAATCCTTCCTGTAACTGCAGGCCCCAGGCTTCCATGTAAATATCTCAGTGTCTACTGTTTATGCTGCCTTTTGCTTAATAAAACCTCTTAATAAACATAGACAATTTTATTCTTTCTGTGCCCAGCAGTTATAATAATCTCTACCATATCTTTTGGAAGAAAACCTGCAATAAATGTGCATTTCTCTTCTGATTTAAGAAATAGAACAGGCTGATATGCATTCTGAATGTACTATCCCAACATGATGATAGCAAATTACACAGAAAAGTAAAAGCTCTATGTTATTTTAATCCCCTCTCATAAGGAACATTAGAGCTGCCTCCTCTTAAGCCTCCCTTTGAAATCATCATTTTGGCACTGCAGGTCATTGGGAGACCATTTGATGACAGATGCAATTACTCATGATTCTTTATATGCACCAAATCATTTAATATTCTTTCTTGATGCTTGAAAAGATAATTGAGAATACAAACAGCTTTTTTTTTCTGGTTGCTATTCCTTCTGTTGGACTGGTTTCTCCTTTCTTTTCTTCCTCCCTTAAAGATATGCATATTGCCTTGTAATGACATATTGGTGCAAACACCAAGAACATTAAAGAACAGGATGTATGTTTTTATGTACTCCTGAAATATGACGATAAATATATAGTTCCACACAGATAATATGAACAGTGGCTAGAGTGCAGTACTGCAGGCTACTTCTGCTGAGTGCCAGCTGCCTATATTTCAGCAGTTCAATCTCACCAGGCTCCAGGCTGACTCATCCTTCCATCCTTCTGAGGTCAGTAAAATGATTACTGGGGGGCAATATGCTGACTAGAGAGGGCTGTAAAGCACTGTGAAGCAGTATATAAGTCTAAGTGCTATTGCTATTATTAGAGTCAAAATGTTCTCATTATGAGATATGTATTTATTTAGTTATTAATCAAATTAATAAAGTCACCCATCTCTCCAAAAAGGGAGTCTTGGTTATGAACAACAATAAAAAACACAGTATAAAACTGATAAAAATCTAAAAGTTGCAGTACTGCAATGAATATTATTAAAAAATGTTAATCCTAGCAAAGGGATAAAAATGATAAAAACCCAAACCCTATTCTCCCAATTAGAAGAAATCTCTGGTTCCTTGAGAATCTCAGGCCAGGTCATGTAACCACGTTTTGATGGTTTTATGAAAAATTAAAATGGATGGGGCCAATAAAATTTCAGGAGAAGGATGGTTCAAAAAGTGGATGCCATATGGCACAGAAGGTATTTCTCTTTGGGATCCACCAAAGACAAGTCCTTAACCAACAGCACCTTAACCAGAATATTAGGTAGGTACCATGACAAGCTCTCCATGTATAAATAAGACCAGGGTATTGCCATCTTCTAAAGTCCAGATGAGTTGGATTACAGTCCGTATAATTCCCAATTAGCCACTGGATGACTAAGCATTTTAATACATGTGAAGGACTCTCTTAGGGGAGTTGAATATATAGTAAGAAGTGAATATTCTACACAAATATAAATATATAAACATTATATATTTATATAAATTTTTGTATATATGTATAGCTTTTCAATGTAAGTCACATATATAGCAGCTGAGGTATAACAAACAGACATGCATAACTTGAGGTCATAGTACCACATATGTCTCTTCTCCCAAAACTCTTCAGTTGTAACCAAACTGTCATTGTGAATATATAACATAGTTAATTCACATGTAAATGAAATCATGCAAAAGTTAAATCTTCATCTGGTTACACCATTTTTTTTCCAAGTAGAACCCATGACACATGGATGACACACAATCCATTAGTCAGGCAGAGATTTGGGGCTTTACATCTCATGGATAAAACATGAAGTTGATGTTGTGATCTGTGGTTTTCATGTGTTGGACTAGTGAGGAGGTGTGTTCCAGCTTTTTTTACTGCATTTTTGTGTTCATAGTGTTCATCCAGCGCGCGCGTTATTTAATTCTATTTAAGGCCATCCTAAAAACCCCAAAGACAAAATTGACCTGGAAAACCAAGCAATATACGAAGTTCCCTGTAAAGCATCATGCCCCCAGCGCAACAGTACATACATTGGACAGACCAATAGAAGAATAGTACCCGCCTGATGAACACAAAAATGCTAGTAAAAAAGCTGGAACACACCTCCTCAAGCTAGTCACACACATGGAAAACCACAGGTCACAACGATCACTTCAATGGCATTAAAACCCTAGCCACTGATAGAAAACCCCCAGCCACAGAAGCATTCAGAGAAGCCATTAAGAGATTGAAAAAGACCTGAAAAGCGATGAATAAAGCAGATGATGCCAGCAGACTGTCAATCAATTTGGAAGCCTGCCACTCTCAATTAGAAAGATCTCACACACCACAAGCCAGCAAACACGATGGCCACAAACAGACTCCCCCTCTGATACTCCAACTCAAACACACCCCAACCAGCACCCAGATGAACCTAGCTCCTAATAGATGATAGCCGTTCCTTTCACACGAAGCCAAGCTGCACTGAAGCCTCAACACAGGACACACAGTGTTGCCAGCAATCAAAGCCACAAAACAGACAGAAGAAACCAGAAACACAATCAAACAAACTCCAAGTCCAATTAAAACACAGACCAAGGACTTCCCAACCAATCAGGGGGACTGTAGAAAAAAAACATCCTCGGCACACCAATAGGACTAGCCTCAAATTTAAAACAACACCTGTTGGTAACTGACCACATACAAACATCCATACAGAAAGCCTGATGATGCAGCCATGCAGATTCTGCTGAAACGTTGATTGCTACAACTTTAAAAGAACAACTGTAATGCACGTGGGAAATATATATATCTAATATATATAATATTATAATATATATATTATATATATATATTTAAAAATATATATATATATATTATATATATATATGTGCTGGTTTTAACTTCCTTCACGATTATCCCACGTCAATTTTAGTTCTGTTAAGTTGAGGCTTCATGGTATTTCGTGTTAAAAGTTTTGTAAGCAACGTTCAGCAGAATCTCATGCTGCCATTTCATCAGCTTCCGTATGAATATATATATACTTATATATAATATATAGTATATATATAATGTATTATGTATGTATGTATGTATGTATGTAATTGCTATTGTTATGTATGTATGTATGGATGGTATGGATTCAGCTTTGTCTAGCCATCATCAGGCTTGTGTACTGGTTCGTCTGTGAGTCAGAACTTTCACAAGCCATTTCTGTTTTAATATTGGTGGTGCTTAGCCGATGCTGTTGCCAGAAGCGTTTTTGTTTCTTCATCCTGATATGCGTTGGAGTCTGGTCTGTGTTTATTGTCTTGGAGATATGCTGTATATTCGCTTGATTGGTGTTTTCTAATATCTCTGTCTGTTTTGTAGTTTTTTTGTCTTGATTGGCTGGCAACACTTGTGTTTCCTGCTATGGGGAGTTTTTAGTGTTGGCTTGGCTCCAAGTAAATGTATTGAGCTATTCATTTCATCTATAGGCTAGCTGACGGCTTTCATCTGGGTGCCTGGTTGGACGTTCATACCTGCGTTTTGGAGCCCTGGAGGCATCGGGGGTGAGTTGGGCGTCTGTTTGTGGCCAGGTTTTTAGGGCTAGGCTTGTGGTGTGGGAGATTTTTTGTTTGACGGTGCAGCTTCCAGATAACCGACACTCCCAACCCCAAAAAAACACAGGGTTTTTTTTTGGGGGGGGGGGGTGGACTCATCTCTTTCTATTCATGCTTTCAGGTTCTTTTTTCAATCTCTATGGCTTACTCTGATATTTCTGTGGCTGCGGGTTTTCTATAGTGGCTAGGGTTTGGTTGCATTGAAAGCGATGCTATCATTTGTGGGCTTTCATATGTTAGGATAGTGCAGGGAAGTTGTGTTCCAGCTTTTATTCGTGCATTTTGTGTTCATTTCTAGGTGGGTACTTATTCTTTCTATTGTTCTGTCCAATGTATGATGGCCAGGCGGCATGATGCACAGGGAAACTTCGTGATATGCCTTGCGTTTTCCAGTCAGCAGATTTTGTCTTTGGGGTTTCTAAGGATGGTCTGCTATTTTTTATGTTCTGTTTTAAAGTCAGTTCTTATGTGCATGCCTGTGTAGTATCTTATTGATTTGTCTCGCTAGTACCTTCTTATGTAGCAGGACAGCTGTACATAGGTTCTGTTGCATCTTCTAGCGTCTCTATTATGTCTTAGTGTGTTTTTGCTGCGCATCAAGCTAGTTATTTTGTTTTTTTGTGGAAGCGCGTTGGCTGTCAGTACTTTAGTTCAGGGTGCATAGTTATCTTTATGTGTGTTCTTGTCTGCCAGGCGGTTTGCCGTTCTGGCGTTGCTATTAGCGATTTGTTAGCCACACAGTATATCTATGCTGGTGGTGTTGGGATGGGTGTGTTGCAACGGTAGCAGTTGCTGTGTGTTTTCGGTCTTGTATATGTTTGTGTTCCTTAGTGTATATGGTGTGTCCTGTTCTTTTGTAGATTTAGCTACACCTAGGAATTGGTAGTTGTTTTGTTGTTGAAATTTTTTTAAAAAAAAATTTGGTGGTGCTGTTTTAGGTGGTTAGGAAATTGTTTTGCGTTTTTCTTTTCCATGCGACCAAATCACAAAATGTGTCATCGATGTATCTTAGCCATAGTTTGGGTTTGTGACGGTGCGTCATTAGCCAGGGCTCTGGATTCGAAATCTTCATTTCGAACAGGTTTCGCAATGACGGGTAGACATGGTCGATTCCCCATAGGGGCTCCTGCAATTGCATTGTATCTTTCGTCCTTTGTATTTATGAGAATATGCTGTTGAGTTAAGCAGTGTTACTGTTTAGTTCCATGAGGGTTTAGCTTGGTTGGTACTTTATTTTTCATGCATTTCGAGAGGTTTCTTTATATTTGGGACTTGACGTGAAAATCGTTGAAAACCAATCGAAACTACAAGCATGATCTTTTTGTTCCACGTGTAGAATCTTTTGAATCATTTCAAGAGGTGGTATTTGTTATGAGGTATCTGTTACATTGAAACTGACCTGCTTCAGCATGGGGCTGTAGCTGCTTTGCTAAGGGTATTTGGCCTAGCGTTTCGTGTAGTGGTGCTCCTCTGAGGTACTATGGCGTCTGAAGCGTTATGCTTTTCTTTCTGTATTTTGGGCAGGCCCAAATAGTTAGGGGGCATCTAAAAATTTAAGAACTATATATTCTGTATGTATGTATGTACTGTATGTATGTATGTATGATGTATGTATGTATGTGAATGTATATGCAACTGAACGATGGCCGTTGCAAAGTTCTGACTCACAGACAACACCATACAGAAGGCCTGATAGAGGCAGATGAGCATTCTGCGAAATGTTTGCTACAATTTTAAAAGCACAACTACAATGACGTGGATTAATACCGGAGGAAGCTGAACAGCATACATGTAAAACGTACCGCGAAAACTTAATTTAAAACAAACATAGTATGTTTATTTTTTAAAGTTTTTGCGTAGGGATACTTACATGAAATGCAGTTCAGCTTCCTTCGGTATTATCCCATGGTCATTGTAATGCTTTTTAAAGTTGTGCTAGGCAATGTTTGCAGCGAGAATGCGTCATCTGCATCATTCAGCTCATGTACTGAGTTCGTGATGTAGGGGGTCAGGCTATCACAGCCATTTAAGTTTTAAATTTGCAGGCTAGCCTGTTGCTGTCCCTGGCATTTTTTTTTTTTTCATGCTGTTTGGTTGGGAGTCTTGGTCTTGTCTTTATTGTATCTTAGGAGTCTTGTTTGATTGTGTTTCTGGTTTCTTCTGTTCTGTTTTGTGGCTGTGATTAGCCTTGGCAACACTGTGTTCCTGCTGTTGCGAGCCTTTGCTGTGCAGCTTGCCCGTGTGAAAGGATGGCTATCATCTATTAGGAAGCTAGCGTTCATCTGCCGGTGCCTGGTTGGGGTGATGTTGAGCTGGAGGTATCAGGGGAGTCTGTTTGCTGCCATGTGTTGTGCCTGGCTTGTGGTTGTGGCAGATCTTTCCATGTTGAGCAGTGCAGGTTCCAAGTTGATTGACAGTCTGTGGAATCATCTCTTCTATTCATGCTTTCAGGGCTTTTTTCAATCTCGTATGGCTTCTCTGATGATTCTGTGGCTGGGGTTTATCCTATATGTGGCTAGGCTGTTTTGGTGCCATTGAAGTTGATGTTGTTGACCTGTGTTTTTCATGGTGTTTGACTACTGCAGGAGGTGTTTTCCAGCTTTTTTACTCATTTTGTGATTCTATCCGGCGGGTACTTATTCTTCTATGGTCTGTCCAATGTTATGGTGGCCGGCATGAAGCACAGGGACTTGTGTACACTGCCTTGGTTTTCCAGGTCAATTTATCTTTGGGATTTCTAAGGATGCTGCATATTTTTTGTCTGTTTGAATGGCCAGTCTTGCATGGATGCCTGTGTTTAGCTATCTTACTGATTCTTTGTCTGTAGTACCTTGTTATGTAGGGCAGACAGCTGTTCCATAGGTCTTTTGATCTTCTAGGTCTCTATTTATGTCTTAGTTTGTTTTTGTGGTATCAAGCTAGTGATTTTTGTTTTTTGTGGGAAAGCCGTTGGGCTGTCCAAGATACTTTAGTCAGGGGCATAGTTCAGATATTTATTATTGTGGTCGTCGCCAGGCATTTGGTTCTGGGTTAGAAAATTAAGTGTGTTTGGCCACGTGAGTTTATGCTGTAGCCCGGTGGTGTGGATGGCAATTGACGGTAGCAGTTCGGTGTGTGTTTTCTTCTGATACGAGTCGGCTTGTGCCTCGTGTTGCCATCTGTATCTTTTGTAGATTAGTACATCTCAGGAATGCGGTAGTTGTTTTGTTTTATTTCCATTTCCGATGGTTGAACTTGATTTGGGGGTGTGCTGTTTAGGTGTGTAGCGAAAAGTTTTGGGTTTTCTTTTGCCACCGGGGCCAAATCAACCAAATGCGTCATCGCATTGTATCTTACCCATTAGTTTGGGTTTTGTGGGTTGGCATTATCCAGGGCTTCTGGATTCGAATTCTTTCATGCAACAGGTTTTGCCAGGACGCGGTGACAGTGCAGGTGATCCCATTAGGCGGCTCTTCAATTTGCTTTGTATCTTGTCCTTTGTATATGAAATAATAGTGGTGGTTAAGCAGTGAGATGTTCTGTTAGTGCATTGAGGCTGTTTAGCTGAGCTGCGTATTTATTTTTGATTGATTGGTTGAGTTTCGTTTATTGGGAACTTGAGTTGAATCGTGAAAACCACGTTGAAACTGTTACAAGCGATCTTCTTGTTCACGATGAGAAGTGGAACACACACACACACACACACACATGCACACACACACACACACACACACACACTATGGAGATAGACAGTGGCAGAGAGATAGAGATTTCCAATGTGCCTCCATACAGATACAAATATATAATCAGATAATATTTTACTTTAATTTAAATATAATATAACCAATATCTAATATCTAGTGCATACAATATGAGTACAGTCTTAAAACAAATCCAATTATTCAATAATTAATTCAAAAATATTTATTGATAATTATGAAATAAGATTTTAAAATTAATCTGTAGTTTAAAAATAAACCTAAACAAAATCTTAAAATTACATAATACTCAATTTCAATGTTTCCATCAATTCATTTTTCTAAATGCATTTTTTGTTATTAATTTTGTTTCATCTCTGTAAATTATATTACCTTGCTCATTTAATTTTTTAAAAATCTCATATTTTCTCCATTCTATTCATCATAAAAAAAAATTCTTAATCTCAATTATCTATCAAACTTTACATTCTTACATATTTAAAAGTACACTTCATCGGAAACTGCATTCCTTAAATCTACATGCTTACCAATAATCTAAATTAATATACCCCCATATTACATATTTAATTTTAAAACAGTAACAATTAAAAGAATATCGATCACCAAGTTATTAATCATCAAGAATCTTCCAGCCACTATCTAAATCCTAACACATCAGCTGCATCCTTGCCTGCTTGCGATCTCTGGTGCTAGTCAGTTAGTATTTATTTATTTGTTTGTTTGTTTAGCCACCCACTCACTGTCAGTGACTCAAGGCAGCTTTCAAAAATAAAAACCCAACATACATATGATAAAAACAATAACCCTTCTGATCACAAGCATTTCCACAGCTCAGAACTGTGGTTATGGTTCTTACTTCCCCTTGTCAATACTAAGGTTGGTAAAGATTTTTATTTAGCGATGTTGGCAGTGTTACTTGCTTACTTAATTACTTATTTACTTACTTATTCAAATTTAGAGGCTGTCCATCTCACTCAAAGAGTGACCTTCTTTCAGCTGGCTGTCATTCTATTTGGGGATGAGCTTCTACTACTGCTGGTTGTACAAAAACCAAATGAGCTTCACAGATAATAGAAATAACTTTTGTATCATTGTAAAACAGGATGTGGAACCTTTGGTTCTGCAATGGTGCTCCACTTAATGAATGAAACAGTAGTAGTGCTTTCAAGTTAAAAGAAGCCAGGAGTAATTTTTCTCAGGAAATCCATATACGCATTCCTGGATGTTTCTGCTTTCTTCAACATCTCCAATTTTATCTTTATCTCTCCATCATTTATATTTTATTTAAGAAGTGTTTCTTTTGTTTTTGATTTATTTCTTCTATTAACTGAAGTCTAGGTATGTTGTAAAGAAAGGAATTTACTAGGGAAGGGAAAAATGAGAAGGGAATGGGTACAAAGACATAGGACAAGACTATGTTATGGTAAACCTGGAGGACATTAGGTTGCAGTTGGTTCAGTCCTTCTGGCATTAACATAGAAAAGAGCTCGGCCCCGGAACCTCTTAATCAGAGATATATAGCCTAAAGTAAGACCATATACTGGTAGATAAAATTGCAAACATATGAAACACATAGGTGGAGTGCCCTCTGTAGGTAAATAATATTGAATGTAAGAAATTTATCAATAAAAATTATGGGTCCCCTTTATCATTAAGGGAAGAAGTAATTAAACATCTTTTTCTAACTGTGTCAGATCTTAGCCACAAAAATGAGGGAAAAGATATGGAAAGAAGAGGGGAAGCAGGAGGAGGGGGGAAGAAGAAGAAATCTAACAAATGTTTCAGTTTTGCCTTCTGCCAATGTTTTCAGAGTCATCTTTTTTTTCGCTCAAATCTTCTGAAGTAGATATTTGCTAAAAGGAGATTGAAAGTGGATTCCGTCACCCTTTCTTATATTCTCTTTATGTCCTTAGGAAGATTGCTTTTTAGAATGACAAAAATCTTTTTTATGGTTATTATTAATATTGCTTATTTTCCTGATCCATTTGAAGAAGGATGCCCAGTAGTGTCCAAATCCAAACTCTGTTTGAATATGCTAAATTGTGGGATGTCAGTTGGGGTGCTGAGCTATCAAAGAGAATAAGAGAGATTATTTTGTTCCAATAGTTGATGGCATTGGCTACATTCTTCTCTCTCTCTCAATATCTCTCCTTGCTGCTCATTTCCTGCTTTTTCTGTGTGGCAGGCAATTGAAGTCTATTTATTTTTCTTAAAATGCACACACATGTGCACACACACACACATACACTTAATCGCTGTATAACCACCAATACCGCCTTCTGCTTTCTTATTTTTTAGAGATGTAACAGAAGTTACAAGTAAGAGGTAGCACAATTTCCTTTTTCCCCCTGTCTGTTCTGATATATGAAGGAATAGGAGGGGATCTGGACACTGTCAGGGTGTTGTACTACATATCTCAAAGTGACTTTGTTATAGAAAAGGAGTTTAATCTCACTTCCTCCTCCTCCCCCTCCTAGTGTAACCTTGTTTTCCACATTAAATTTCCACATTAAAAGGCAATCATGTCTTTCAAACCAGAATGATTGTATCTGGCAAGGGGCTGGGGTAGGGGGGAATCAGAACTCCCAAGTGTGCTGACTGATGCTTGTTTTTCACTAAAACAAAATCAACTTTCCAAATAAATCATCTCCAGCAACATTATATGCCCCAAATCTTATAATCCTATTATATATGTTTTTATACCAGGGGGGTCGGGGGGGCTTTTTTTCATTGCCACTGGGTTGACATAGTTGGCTGCTTTTCAATGGGGAAGAAAGAGAAAGTCAATTTACAGAGTAGCCAAAACAGGCAGTCAGAGGCCCACCTTTTGTCTTGCCAGGACCTGTGGTTAAAGAGCTCCTAATGACTATTGTAAGCCCTTAAATATAATCATCTGTGCTTCACCTTCATCTAGTATGCTGTCTGTGTAACATGTTTATAAGTTCAGACAGCAACTTGAGAGACTCAACAAATAAGACTATGAGAAGAACTGGAAGGCTGCTAGGCTGCCATGTCTCTTTCCGTGAATGAGGCCTCTATCAAAATTAGAGGAAGATGCCAATGTGTTCAGGGAAAGAGTGCCCAGAATTAACCTCAGCAACATTTCCTTGCCAGAAGTGGAAATGATGTGGTAATATCAAAAAGCAAATTGACTTACATATAATTCTAGATTTCTCTTCATGTATTTTTATTGGAAAAAGGACAGGAAGGCTAAATCTTGCAAGTCTTTTTTCTGGCATGATCTTGCAAACCCTTAGACATCTGAGTACTCTTGGTAAGAATCTGCACACAAATAAGAACTACTAAGGGTTTGCAGAGGAATTGCATTTTGTCCTTTATAGAAACAAAAGATTCCCTGAACTCACTAAGTAAGGTACAGACATAGATTGTATATCAAATTAAGCCATTGGGGCAAATTCCAGTGTTTTATATGAAAAATCAGAGAAGGTCTGAATGCAGCAGAACAATAGTTATACAATCAGTGAACTAATTCCAAAAGGGATTTCTTATATACCATAGGAAAATATTTGGTAAATTGAATCAGAAGTCAAAATCTGAACCCTTGTGTACTAAACAAGATTCCAAAGACAAGACTCTAAACAAGGTCACAGTAAACAACAAAGGATCAGTGTATCTGTGAAGTCTATCAGACTGTGAGCAAAAAGTAATCAATTCCATAAGCTTATATTTGAAAGGCTTTGCTTCCAACAAAGATTAATAGATAAATGTTCATAAATAATAATTACTGGCCACTGATAGTTATGTTCAGTCTCTGCTTTCTGATATTTAACCAGAAAGCAATACTGCTCATGTGAGTGTATTCTAGTGAGGCTAGATCCAAAAATGGGATTAATTCTAGCCCAGTACCTAAGTTTATTCCTGGGTCATCCAGTCCATAGGATCACCTGATCCATTTTCTTCTTCTGAAGATGGAAGCAGAATGCTAAGAAAAAGCCCTTGTAAGACCCAACCCATCTAAAGAAGAGGGGTCCTCAAAGACCCTTGGATCTAGAATCCAAAAATAAAGAAATTAATTATTACTTTACTGTTTCTGAGTGACTCATTGACATTTAGAAAGGTTTTTAATGCTCACTAACTTTCCATTCTCTTCTTTTGTCTTTTTCAGAATAAATTTCTAATTCAGAGAAAAATAAACCTTAGGAATTTCCGTCTTAGGAATTTCACTTCCAGGAGCCACAGTGGACATATGCCAACAATCTCTTTGAAAAACTTCCTATTAGGAGATTTCAGACCATTTTAAATATGAAAATAGATGTGTAAAAACATTTTGATCCTCAATGTGTGTGTAGTGGAACCCTAAAAAATTGTGCAGATCAAATTTGGCTATTTTATTTCTGAATTACAGTGGTATGATCTCAGAATACTTGGAAAGTTCCTACAATTGGTTGTTGGGAGCCACAGACATCCTCATTACCACATGTTTTCCATCTCTGTCCTAGACCTTCAGGTTCAAAGAATAAAACTTCATTGAGAAACATAACTTCCAATAATGCTCAATTATTTGAGGAAAATTAGCATATCCTATAACATATTTTTCTATTCAGAGAAACAGTATGACACCTCTTGATTTTAAAACAACAGTGATACATGATTTTAAGATTTGAAAGAGCCAACATGAATTCATTTTATAATTAGAAGTAGTATAAGAATTATGGAAGACAGTTCAAGCACAGGATACATTTTCCAGAGATGGAATATAGGAAAGAGATAATAGCACCAATTCCAAGACAAAGCAAACTTTCTTGTGGTAACGGGATTTTATGATCTTGGACCTGGATTTTAAAGTAAGATTAAAATTCTTATACCTTTTCTTCTTTATGATTAATTATTGAAAGGCCCTATTACAGTCTCATCAGTTGAGATCAATGCAGAAGTGTGATAAGAGGAAGTGCTTTCTGAACCTGTTCCAAGAACATGTAGGACAGAGGAAAGGCAGGAGCAGCAAAGAAGGTCAGCCAGATTACTTATAAGCAAGCCTCATCCCTCTTGATGGGCTGCACCAGAAGCTGGCTATTTAGCACAGCAACAGATGGAGATGTTGCTGAGATCAATGTGTTCATTTCCTTGCTGTGTGTTCTTGCCTTGAACTTCAGACTGTATCTCTTCAGCTGTTTCCTTTGCCTTGCCTTGCCTTGCCTTGCCTTGCCTTGCCTTGCCTTGCCTGCCTTGCCTTGTCTTGAGAATTTGCTTTTGCCCAGTGGACTGGACTTGCCTTTGCCTGATATTGGCTTCATTTGAGTAGCCTGTGGAATTCACTGCAGTTGAGTTGGTGCTAGTACGTAGAATTGCTGGGAATATCAATTCAGGCTCAGAAGCCTTAACAAAAACTCCTTACACCTGTAATGTGTGTATGTGTGTGTGTGTGTGTGAATGTGACAGCACAAGAACGACAGATAGCACTTATTTTTGCTATGGGTATGGATGGATATGACTACATATATTACTATATGGATTATCACATTGTAAAAATTAGCTAGCTTCTCATAGGAAAACTTTAAAAAGTCATTCTAATAGCTCACCTCATGTCTCACTAACCACAGCACAGCATTAAAACATCTTATCAACCAATCTTAAAATCCATACCTGTGTAACATACCAATAGTCCTTGACTTATGACCAAAATTGAGAACAGAATTTTTATTGCTAAGCAAGATGGCTGTTAAGATAAACTGTGTCCAACCAACTTTTCACCACAGTGATTAAGTCATTCCAGTTGGTCCATCATTCACTGCTTCTCAGAAGCCAGCTGGTAAAATTGCAAAAGGTGATCACATGATGGAAAGATGCTGCAACCGTCATAAATACAAGCTGATTGCTACATGTCCATGTGACAAAGGGGGTGCTGTGATTGACATGTGTGAAGATTGGTGTCATAAGTCCCCCCTTTTAGTGCTCTGTAACTTTGAAGGGTTGCTAAATGAATTGTTGTAAGTCAAAGGCTATATGTTCTCATTGCATGATGGAAAACAAACAAGAGGAGCAGTCCTTAAAGCTACTAAGCAGGGCAAGCTTCGGAGATTGTGGAGAAATTCTGAGGTGAGGAGCCTTTCAGATGGCCTTACACACCTTGCAACTTCCTCCTCTGCTTCCTTGACCTGTCAGCAGGGTATTTTGGGATATGGGTTTAGTGCTCTTTCAGAAGAACAGTGGATGTGTATTCAGCAATAGTCTAAGTGACAGGTAACTATGGGAGGGTTGTGAGAAGCACAGGACTATCTTCCTCCCACTTTATTCCACTCATGTCTTCTATATTTGTAATGGATAATTTAGCCTGTAAGGGGATAGATCGAACTTTTTGTCAATTTTATTTTAGAACCAGACGCCTCAAATCTGTCAAAGAAGCAAATGGCTGTGATCAGCAGCACCTGGAAATAACCCATGGAGTGCACATAAAATGTTGCAGTAGACAAAGTGTACCTCACCCCCAAATAATAAAAAGGAGCAAACATAACATAAATGCCTTTGTTGCAAAAGCAGTAGAGAATCACAAATGGCACTTACTGGGGACAAAAATAGCAACTCACAGCTGGCAGAACTTCATTCACAACTAAATCAACCTCCTGTGCCCTACACAGAAGCATTTAAAACACATGTACGCAAGGATATGACTGTTGACCAAAACAAATCTGTTTTTTAAAACAAGTGGAGATATAGCTTAAGGCAGAAGTATTTATTGGAATACGTTTTCCGCTATCTTTTGAAAACTTTGAACTGGTCCTACTTAAAACATCACCAATGGGAAGGTTATGTGATTAACAATCTTTTTATTTACATCATCATTATCATCAACTTTATCATAATCATTGATTAATTGTAAATAATTGTTCTTCATTTAATCATGCTCATCTTGCTATACAAATGTATCACTGAATCACAACAATTATATGTCACTGTTAAGTGTTCTAACGTTGGTTCATAATAATTTCTATATTTTTGTACTTTGTTGTATCAATTATATAAACAAATGAACAAGTAATATGTCAACAAATTAGGGACTGACCACAGGTTTTAATAAGCTTTATTTGCAGATATTATTGCAGAAAAATGATGGTAGTTCCAAACCCTTTATGGTTATTTCATCTTTTTTCTTTCAGGTTTAAGCGTCATAGTGGCATAAGCGATATTGAATGATGGTAAAACAATCAATCAGAATAGAGCTAGGCTTGGAGGTCTTCTAAACCAACCCCCTCTCAAGCAAGAGAACCTACACCATTTAAGATAGGTGGATGTCCATCTTTTCTTTAAAAATATCCAGGGATGATATCCAAGCACTGCACCTCCTGAAGGCAAGCTGTTCTTCAGCTTTATTTCAGCTTAAATTTAATTTGTGTTCATCAGCTTTGATTTTAGTTGTTATTAACTAAAAAGTTTTGAACAAGTCAAAAGGATTATGTCATAATTTCAGTCATTTACTGTAATATTGATTATGAAAAGCAAAATTGTTTGGAAATGGATCATCCCATTAAAGAATCTGAGTTTCTTCACTCAATTTGTAATATATGATCAGTACAACAGTACAAAAGATAAAACTTGTATGTTCTTTACAAATCAGAATTATGTGTTTTTTACAAATCAGAATCAGAGGCAACAGTTTTGAAAAAGCCACACAATTTCTTAATGAGTAAAAAATTGCTACAATCATTTTAATTGTGTTGGAGAGAAGCAGTTAAAGCCACAAAGAAATAATGAAACTGGAATGGACTTCCAGACTTATCATCTTATCAGCCTAAGTCTTTTGGCTGGGAATTATGAATGTTCAAGTCTAGTACAAGTGAAAAGCAGATGAAAGTTGCCCTAGATTTTGTGAAGACAGAGGTAATGAGGTTTTAGAGGAGAAGGAAACACCCTGAAAGACAAATTTGAAAATGTTTTTTTCTTCAGGTATTATAGTTACATAGCTATATGATAATTATATAGCAGTAACTGTGAAGGGATTTTGGAGTCTTAGTGGACAGCCAGCTAATTATGAGCCAGCAGTGTACAGCAGTAGCTAAAAAAGCTAATGCAATCCTAAACTGAATTAACAGAGGGATATAATCAAGATCAAGTGAGGTACTAATACCACTCTATAAAGCCTTTGTAAGACTACACCAAGAGTACTGCATCCAGATTTGCTCACCACATTATAAAAAAGATGTTGAGACTCCAGAAAAAATACAGAGAAGATCAACCAGGATGAACAGGGGACTGGAGTCTAAAACATACAATGAATGGTTGCAGGAACTGGGCTTGGCTAGTTTAGTAAAGAGAAGGACCAGGGGAGACATGATGAGAGTCTTCCAACATTTGAGAGGCTGTCACAGAGAGGAGGGAGTCAAACTATTTTCTAAAGCACCTGTAGGCCAGACAAGGAATAAAGGCTAGGTCACACTGGCCGATGGATGCAAAACGTATGTAAAAAGGACACCAGTGGACGAGCAAATTTTTTCCATCCGTTGTTATCCGCTTCTCAAAATTTATGCCCCAAATTTTGCATAAAACAGAGCGGGGACAACGACGAACAGAAACAGACGGTGGGGAGGATGTTAGCGGGGTTGTAAAGCGGATGAATTCGTAGGGAAGCCTAGCAGATGAAGCGATAGAAGCGGATGAACATCTGAGGGCTCGGGGGAGAACAGCGAAGCGGAGCATAAGCGGATGACACAGGATGGCGATCACGGACGCCTATCAGGTATGCATCAGCGGATCATACGGATGCCGCGGCATAGGATTTGCCAAAGCATTTCATTGTGCAATGGGGGAGGACATGAATTGCGTAAGCTCCGTGGATTATAAAAGGACTGAAGCACGCAGTCACCATTCAAGAGGAAAGACCTGCTGCCAGAGACATCTTGAGAAAACACCATGGGGAAGAAGAGGAAGGCCTGTGCCTACTCCTGCCAGCCCTGGCAAGAAGGGACAGAACCACCATCCCACCCCCTGGCTGCTGGACTGTGAAGCTGCTGGTGCTGCTGCTTCTGCTTGCTCCTTGGTTTGTGCTGCTGGTGCTGGTGTTTGCTGGTACTGCTGGTGCTGCTGGTTGCTGCTGGTGCTGCTGTGCTTCTCCTGCTGGTGCTCTCCTGCTGCTGCTGCTATGGTGGACCAGCCCCAAGGCCCCAAAGCTCTGCTGCCTGGAAAGCCCTTGAACCCCTGCCAGAGGGAGGAAGAGACAAGCGAAGTGAGGAAGGGGGAGAGGTGGAAACAGTACTTCCATTTCCGAAAACCATGAGGAGAGGAGGTGCTGGAAATGCTGAGGGCGGGTGGAGAGAACGAGTACCTGTGGAGGAAGGGGCCACAAGCCTATCGTGACACCAAGCGGAAGCACGCAGCGTGGATGAGAGAAGGCGGAGAGCCTGGCTACCACTTTCAGATGTCCTCCTGGGTGTGGTGGAAGCATATGCACACCTGGTATGGCAAGCTGCCACCTGAAGAATCCAGGCAGGGCTGCTGTTCAAGCTCACTGACCAGGAGACTAGGTCATGGCAGGGCAGCTTCCTGAGGGTGAGCATCCCGCCACCGAGGAGCAGCCCCTCTTCAACCCTCTCCTCAGACATCCCTCACCGAGAGCCACTCCTTTCCAGCCAGGGAGACAGCTAAGTGTCCAGGCAGGTGTCTTTGGAGGGCCCCATGACAGAGACCCCCCCGACAGCTGCACTCCCCATGCAGAGGACTGGAGGATCCCTGTCTCAGTGGGAGCGAAAGGAAGAAGCAGGCCACCAGAGACCCAACCCACACCCACACCCAGCTCCACCTCCACAGGAAAGCAGGCAGAGAGGCAGACCGGAAGGGACAGAGCCACACTGTCCCTTGGAGATTCAGGACACAATCAAAAGCCAGCCACAGATCTCTTTCTCCCAGCTGGCTCCACTTCGACATCCAGTCCTCCAAACCACAAGCCCTTTCATCACATACTTGAGCCAGAGCCTTTGGACATGTCCAAGGCCCCAGTACCAGGCGATGAAGCCGGGAGAGGATCACAGTCTTTGCTGCACCACCCTTCCAGGCCCAGCTAGAACCTGCTCCCTACCCACTCCAGGTCTTGCTCCTCCACCCAGCGTGATGTTCACAAGCCCCTTTCCACGGATTTCAGCAGTGGCCCCTCGCCACCAATACCAGGCTTCCCACAGGCAGAGGCAGCCCTTCCAAGTCCCAGACCCAGGTTCCTGGGGACGCAACAGACTGCCACAAATGCTCAGCTGACCCAGCTGCAGAAAGACAGCCCCACTACACTCCTCCTTCCCCACCCCACAGCCAAGCCACCCTTCCTCAGACTATCGTCATCAGTCTTGGGCCTCACATCCCAGGTACTTGAGGAAGTGCCTCTCAACTCATGGGACTGAGTCAGCTCTCTGAGAGGCTTTCCTGCAGGCACACCATCTCCGGTTCGTACTCTCGGGGCCAGGCACCCCCAATGGCACCTCAGACAGCACCCCAGCAACATCCACTCCAACAGTCCCTGGGCCCTTACCATCTTGAGACCATTGGGGCACGCCTCGAGTGGACTGAGAAGAGGTTGTCAGGAGACCGAATGTTTACCTTGTTCACCTTATCTTTTGCTTAAAGGACACCTTTTACTTGGGTTCATTTTGCTTTTTAATAAAGTCATACATGTTTGTTATTAATTAAAGGTATCTTTGCTATCAGCACACTTGGTTCATTTTTTTTACTTAATAAAGTGTTGGGGAAAACTTTTTGAAAAAAGGGTTTAAGCCTTTGCATTGCTTGTGGGATTGGTAAGGATTAAGCTGTGGGATGGATAAAGCTGTGGGTATGGGTAAAGGATAGCTGTGGTGGATAGCTGGTGGACTGGGTAAGGATAGCTGTGGAATGGATAGCTGGGGATGTGTAATTGATAAGCTGTGAGAGATTGGTAAGGATAGCTGTGGGATAAGGACAGTTGTGGGATGGGTAAGGATAGTTGTGCGCATAGTAAATCCAGGGGCCAAGCATAGTGGGACTGTAGGTTCCACCCTCCCAGCTTTGCCACACATATGACCCTTATTATTCAATGGACAATTTAATCATTGATCAACAACATTTCAACATAAACAAAAACTCTTTATTAATGCCCTATGCATTTGTATAAGAGCCACTCAACATTACATGGCACAATCTCATCCAGTGGGATGAGGACAGGCTGCAGGAAGCAATCTCCATTAAGCAATTTTACCATCCTGTCTTGCCAACTCCACTGCTCCAGGCTGGCAGTTGCACCAGTGTTTCAGGAGGTTGCGCTGCTTCTTCCCTTCACGTAAAAGCTCTGTTGGGGCCTTGACATCCCACAGTGTCTATCAGATTTCGTTCTTGCCTCCATTCACCAGCTCCATGTCCCATTTCTTTGTTTGACGGTCACAAGCCTGTTCTTGCAACACTGGGTTAGTGGTGCGCATGAGTTTGTGCAGGATTGCAGCGAGCTCCACAATGCTCCTCACAGTCTGTGGGCGATGCTGCATGATGTGTAGAAGTACCTGGAACCTGTTGGCCAGGATGCCAAAAGCGTTCTCCACCACCCCTCTTGCCCTGGACAGCCTGTAGCTTGAAGATTCTCTCTTCACAGGTGAGGTATCTGGAAGTGTCGGGCTTCATGAGGTAGGTTCTGAGGGAGAAGGCATCATCACCCACGATGAAGTAGGGCACATCTTGTGTGTCATTAGTAGGGGTCTGGATCTTGGAAACCCATGATGAGGTTTGCATTCCAGCCCACCCTTGAGGTCACTGGCATTGATTATCTGGGCATCTGAAGCTGACCCATTGCGCTGGAAGCATCGATGTACATGAACTTGTAGTCAGCATCAACCATGGCAAAGAGGATGATGCTGAAGAAAGCCCTTGTAGTGAAATAATTGGCCCTGAGTTGGTGTGGAGCTTTGCAGCCACGTGCTTCTCATTCTATGCTCCAACGTGTGCCTGGGAAAGTTCCACCCTCTGATACCCACTCTCTGTAACTTTCCTCCAGCCTTCTTCAGTGGTGGGGCACTGGAGGAGCTCCTCCACGTATTCTTCGATGATGGCCTGCACCACTTCTCTGACCACAATGCTGATGGTGTTGTGTGGCACCCTCCAGGCATACTGCATGTTTCTATATGTGGTCCTGGAGGCCAGGTGGCACAGAGTCAGTGCCACCTTCAGTCCAGGGTCCAGGCTGGGACGGAAGTTGGTGTTTGCCTGGTCAACCTGGTCTCAGATGCTCCACAACTTCATCAAACATGGCTGGTGGCATCCTCATGAAGTTCTGGAATGCACCAGGGTCTTCATTCCTCAGCTCCACCATCAGCTTGTCGTAGACTTTCTCCTGATCCATCTCGACCCAGACAGCTCTGGATGTCTCCTTCTTCCCCTTGCATTGAAAAGGTGAAACAGTCTGAAGAGGGCTTGGTTCTGGTGTTGAATGATGATGGCTACAAAAGGATGTGCGATGATCCATGGTGGAGATCAATGGATGATGTGAAGAGCAAGAGCAAGGCTGAAGAGGTCTGCATACCCAGGCTGCTGGACTGATAGTGAGATCCAGGTGATTTCCTCCCCCTTTTTATAGGAAATGTCAGTTTTCCGCTAGGTTCCTTCCACATACTCTAGACATCCTCCAGACATCCTAAATATCCGAGATACGTCCCATATACGAACGTTTTGTCTTAATGCTTTATATATGAGATGCACCGCTTAGATCCTTTCTATGTCTGTGCTACTAATGCTGTGTGGACATCCGCGTACCTTTCACTTCCTCCCTCTTTCCGTTTTCCACTTCAGCAGATGTGAGTTGCCGGATGCCCAGAGAATGCTGAGAGGATACAGTTGGACGTGGAACGGATGACAAGGGACTTAGAACTTTTGTTGCCCATATTTGTTGTGAATGTAGATCGTTCGCAGCGGAAAGTTCATCTGCTCAAAAGGTTTTGTGCAGCTCAAAACGTTTTGTGCAGCTCAAAACTTTTTGAGCGGATGAAATAGCAGTAGACGGATGTTTACGCGGATAGAGCGTATGAAACACATATGTAGTGAGTACACAACGGATGCATCGCATTTTCCAAAGGATGGCAAGCTTTTTTGTCCGTTATACACCCTCTTTGCATGGTTGGTTAAGCGTGACATGGCTTAAAGAATTGGAACAAGGAGAGATTTAACCTGGAAATAAGAAGAAAGTTTCTGACAGTGAGAACAATCAACCAATGGAACAGCTTGCCCTCGGAAGCTGTGGGAGCACTATCACTTGACACTTTCAAGAAAAGATTGGATTGCCATTTGTCAGAAATGGTGTAGGGTTTCCTGCTTGGGGGGGTGGGGGTTGGACTAGATGACCTACAAGGTCCCTTCCAACTCTGATTATCTGTTATAATTGCCTATAAATCCTCCATGAGAATGTAGCCTATATATATGTAACAAAAAACATACAAACACACACAATTATATATGTACAAATACCTGCTACCCTGTTTTTAACAGCTTCCCCAAACATTATTCTCATGAAAAAAGAACTATATCCCAGTATGTGATTAAACATATTTGATACCATTGTATCTACAACGACAACTATGCTTACAGTAGTGTTGTGTTTCAGAGTACAATGCAATATTTGATTTATGATTTGAGATGTATATTTTACCTTTCAAATAGAAGTACAATATAAAGAGCATTCCCTTTTCTTGCTTTTCTCTATGTTAAACTTGCGGTCCATAGGCTGGATGCATCACAAAGTGGCCACGTCCACACCCAGCTTAGTGAAGAGAAAAAAAGTCGTGATACAACATGTGACGCCAACATGATAACACAAGTTTGACACTCCTGTTTTATAAATCCTTCTGAGGTTAAGAAAGCGATTGTCAGGCACATGCAATTGTATCCATACCCCTTAATAATGTGTTCTACCTTAATATAAGAATCTCCTCAGACTCCTCATTCTCTCTTGGGTGGGAAGAGTCAGTTCTAAGACTCTTGCAGCTGTGGCAATGATTCAAGGTTAACTCCCTACTGGATCCCTCTTTCTAGCATAGTGAGCAGTTTCCCAACAGTGATAGATCCAAAGTTATTTTGGGCTTCAACTGGAACCTGGATCTCTTCAGCGTGCATCTAACTTCTTATCAATAGCAGGCAGGCAGGCAGGAAAGAATAGTTGAAGAGAGGAAGAGAAGAAGGGAGGACTGGAGGAAGGAAGGAAGGAAATTGAGTCAGAAGGAAGTTGAGACCTTTGCTGCAACAATTTGCACTATATTTTAAACATGAAGAGTGCATTTATGTTTACATATACATATATAAGAAATTAGCAGATATATCTGATTTTTTTAAAAAAATATATTGAATTACCTTACAAAATGACTCATGGGGGGAATGTATTTACAAAGGGGCTTTCATTGAGAGTGCATTTACACCACAGTGGGGGCGGAAACTTGTGCCCCATTTCTGTTCTCAGCAGCCCAAGAATATGCTCCCATTTAAGCTCACAGCCTCTATCAGATCATGATTGTGCCACTAAAATTTAGGAGAAATGTTAAAACTGCAGTTTTGTTTCTTCCCTGCAAAATCAGAAAAATGGAGAAGAAAGCCTCTGAAAGTCAAGCTGCTCTAATTTTCCTATTAACTCCCTTTCAATCTTCTCAAATCTGAACAAATTGCATGTTCATTGCATTGGGTCGCTTTGTTACAGAATCTTATTAGTGCAATTTCTGGGCATTGTAATAGATTTGAGGACTTATTACTAGTAGAAATGAGAATAATTTGCCTGCCAAAGACATTCTACCTCCACTTCCAGTATAACTCTTGCCCACCCCTGAAAAAAATAGTTACCTAAATGTATCAAAAAAGTGTTCCTGCTCATTCCAGTGGCCTCAATCCAGGCCCTGCAGCTGGTAGGGGAAAACAATATTGATTTCCATTCTTCAGAGAGGTCCTCAGCCAAGTTGTAGAAAGCAAATTGCTTAAACTGTTTTGCACTTCCATATCTAATCTTTACTTGTCCATCCATCCTTTCATCATTGCCACATGTTTTATGTGGGGGAGAAGGATCATTTCCATGTAAAAAAGTATGGATGTGTTAAGTATGCTGTCACCTTGTCAGCTACTTTTGTGTTTAAGAAATAATGGAATACATCAGAAAACCTGAACAGTAATAAAAATGCATTCTGCTAATAAGACAGGCGTGCTCAGATCAGCAAAACTTGTTAATAGGTAACCATAGAGTTTAATTTAAATAAAAGCCATTTTATTTTTCTTTGCATTGTCAACTACTAAATATATTTTAAGGCAGATGACAAACATCATGAACACAAATAATGTTTTTTCATTTTTCCACAAACACAACAAATGGCTTTTATTTATGAGTACTCCTTGCTGAAATTTGTTTAGCAACCGTACAAAGTTATAATGGCACTGGAAAAAAACAGTTCTTGCACTTACAATCATTGCAGTATCTCAATGGCCATGTGATCAAAATGACAACAGGCATCTATTTACAACAGCATCTTAGAGTCATGTATTTATCTTTTCCAGATACTTTCTGACAAGCAAGGTTGTGGAATTGCTTAACACTATGTGATTCATTTAACAACTATCGAAATTCACTTAACAACAGCGGCAAAAAGATAATAAAATCAGCATGACTATCTTGGTTAGCAATGGAAATTCTGTTCCAGTTGTGATTGTAGGTTGAAGATTACCTGTAGTTTAGCATGATTTTGCAAAAAGTGCTTATTTCTCGCCAACATTAGCGAGTGATGGTGCTGGTGTCAGAATTTATTTTCCAGTGTGTCCCCATGACTACCAATTCAGTTTAGAAAAAAATATAGTCAAAATTAAACTAATTACATTATTTAAATAGGAAAACTTATGGTCAGAATGCGAATTTAACCAAGAAGAGGGGGAGGTATCAAAGTTTCTGTTCCTCTTAATTACATATGTTTCCCCTAGAAGCTTACTACTTTTTTAAACACTTCCTAGAGATATTATTTTCCAACTTTATTATTATTGCCAATTTTAGCAGGAATGAGCACAAGGTTCTAATACCCTGGGAGAGACTAGATTACAAGTCTGATTATGGAGTCAAAAATCAAAGTTCATTTAAGTTCACCAAGAAAATAAAAGCTGTAGGATTTTATTTTTTATAGAAAGTAACCTACCAAGTCGATCTTATTTTGGTCTCTTGGCCTTGTTCATATATTAGTTGAACACTAGATGTCTAGAGCATTCTTATGGCTAATTCCTTCATGGATTGTAGCTGTTTTTTTTGTTTGCTGAAAATAATTTATGCACAAATACAGGAGGTAGGTGGGGTGATTCCAAATCTTCAGTAAAATATCTGCCAATATCCCACTGCAAAAGTGTTCTTCTACATGAATAAGTATCCTTTAAAAGATTTGAAATTTTATTCTTATTAGTATTGCTACTATTATAAATACTTATTTAATTAATATAGCATTTTTAATCCTAAGAAGGCCCAGGATGATTATATTAAGCACAATATTCAGGCAAAGCACCTTCAGATATTTACATGGCCATGTAAATGTGCAAGTCATACATCCATCTTTGTATATCAGGAATATGTCAATATCTTCTATGGAAATATTCCTGATATACAAAGATGGATGTATGGCTTCATAGGGCCATTTAAACATTTGAAGATGCCTTGCCTGAATGTTGTGCTTAAATTAATCATACTGGGCCTCCTAAGGATGAAAAATGCTATATTAATTAAATTAGTATTTATTTAAGTGATAAAAGTCTACCCATGTTTAGAGCTTTTTAAGCTTAAAAAGCTTAAGAATTAACTTCATAGTTAATTCTTTTAATTCCCATTTCCACTTCTAACATTTCATTCCTTCATTGAGGTGAGAGCTACTTAAATATATGATTTCTTCTTCTTCTAGGTTTATGTTAATAGAAATTTGGTTTCATGAATTCAAGCAGGAAGGAAAGAAAATATCTCTAGCAATGATACCAAGAAGGACTTTGTCAACCAATGCTTCATTTTAATCAATAGCCAATATGTGCACACTCAAATATGCTGTCAAATGAGTGTTTAATGACCATTTTCAATAAGTTGAAACTTTTTAGGGATGATTAATTGTAATTATACAGCAGCCATCTTTATGAATAGCATTCTAAAAAGCAGAAAACATTGTCACTGGGATCCTGACTCAAAGGCCATATCTAAAAGTGGTATTCAGCAGGTTCTGACCGGTTCTGGAGAACCAGTAGTGAAAATTTTGAGTAGTTCAGAGAACCAGTAGTGAAAATTTTGTGTAGCTCGGAATACCACCTCTGACTGGCCTCTCCCCCATCTATTCCCTGCCTCCCGAGTCCCAGCTGATTGGCTGGGTCTTCTTTTGTTGCCCTGCATAGGAGAACGGAGCTGGAAAGCAGGTTAGTGAGGTGGGGAGGGAATGGAAATTTTACAGTATCCTTCCCCTGTCATGCCCACCAAGCCACACCCACAGAACTGGTAGTAAAAAAAATTGAATCTCACCATTGGCCATATCCAATTCAAGTTGCTCTTTGGCAAAAAGGAAATTAAGGGGGCTGAGTTTCAAATATGTTGTCTGTACACATTCCATTATTTCTTTTTTTTAAAAAAAATATTTGTTTCAAAGCTAAATCCTTTATTTCTTGGCTTGCTTTTCATTGTGACTTATTCCTTGAGTACTTATGTTGCCCTCTTGGATGTACTTTAATTCTAGTTGATAGGATTACCCAGTGGAGTAATTGGGTTGTCTCTTTATCCTCACAAAATTCCATGCTGCACAAATCTTTGTTCACCCACAGATTGCTACTGCCTATTGGCCAGCCCTAACCTAGAGAAAAAAACAGAAGGACAAGAGGACAATTAGTAGAACAAGGGTTCACTTCATAGACAGGTTCTGAATGGTATCCTGATATCATTGTTCATCTCAAATAGCTGCCAGCAGCAGCTTTCCACTAGTGTCTATGGAGAAGGATGCTTGATGCTCCCTAAGCTTGGTTGTTTTCTTGCAGTCATTTCATTACCCACATCTAGGGAACATCATCAGTGCTAAAGGTGGATGCTACATATGGTGGCCATATAAATATTCCAATAAATAAATATGAAACGCCCATTTTCAAATTTTTAATTTTGAGAGGTTGGAACAGAAATAAAGGCAAAAATAGAATCTCAGTAGAAAATAAAGAGTACATCATTGCCCACTCTGAACTCTAAAAGCTGGCCTGTTACTGGCTTATGTAATTTAATAGTTGAGTCCAGGCATCAGAAACTACATTCACCCATTCATTAACAAAGTAAATCCAGGATTTAATGAATGTTGGTTTAGCAGACTTTAGATTTCAAGCAATGATTGATTTCATCCCAAAGAAGAGACAAAATCTCTTTTTTGACAAATCAATTTGTTCTGTATGGAACTTGGTAGGTTCCAAGTTCCTCTTTTTGATTGGCCAAAAAGGCCACTCGCGGATTGGTTATTTAAGAACCAATGCGGGAAGCCCGCCAAATGGCGGGAACTGTCAAAAGAGTGTCATTGGCCACAAGCCTCAGGCAAGCCGCTATAAAAAGGACTGCCGTGGCTTTGGCTACTGTTCCATATACATGTAGCTTGCGAGTTTAATAACTAGTTGTTGTTTGGAACCCAGTCTCACACGCTTCTTTCCGGACGGAACACTGGCAACGAGGGTGGAATCGTCATAGAAGAGTGAGACCGAAGCACGTGGCGATCTGACTCGAGCGAGAGAGATGGCCAGTAACAACACGCCGCCCACACCATTCAATCCTGATGAGGAGGATTGGGAATCATATATCGACTGCTTTCTTATGTTTCTAGAAAGCAACGAAATGGAAGAAATCTCAGATCAAAGGAAGAGGGCTGCCTTCCTTACACACTGCGGACCAGCCATTTTTAAAATGGCGAAGGCGCTGGTGAAACCCAGAGATGTCAAATAGATGACTTGGTCCGACCTGAACAGAATACTCCGAGCACACTACGCACCGGTGGTCTCGAATTTAATAAAAAGGCACGAATTCTATAAGAGGGACCAGAAGGAGGAGACGGAAGGATAAATGATCGGAGATTTGAGCAGCCTGAGACATATCGGAGAGCCTAGGATTCCAGAACATGGACGAGGCCATTAGAACTGCATGGTCCTTGGTCTGAAGGACACTACCTTCAGAGCAAACTCCTGAAAAGGCCAAACATAACCGTGGCGAGCCATGGCAGAGGCAACGCGCCACCAGAGAGCAGCTAAAAATGCAGCAGCCACCATGTGGCAAATGAATGCAATTCCAGACCTGAACCCCAACCCAGAGAAAAAGGCAGAGGGAGGAAAGAAACAGTCCACAGTGACAGCCCACTACGAAGACATCGAATCCCAGAGTGATCCCGAGATGATGATGAAAGACTCCATAGATTCCATTCAGATAAAAAATGGCATGAAAGAGGAAAATCGCGTGGGAGTTTCAATGTGCAGGCTGGGGAGGCAACCATTGCGAGCTGAATGCAGGTTCCTCGACGCAAAATGCAGGGCTTGTAAGAAAAAGGGGGCACATTGAAAGGGTCTGCCACAACAAAAAGACAAGTGCCAAAAAGACACGGGGCCAGCACCCCCGCCCCCAACTTGAAGAAAGACAAAGCTCGCTCAGCAGATGGAACCTGCTAACAAGTTAAGCCAGGTGACAGGGAAAGAAAACGGCATTCGAACAAATCAACAGTCGGCAATGCCAGGGCAGAGAGCGCCGGGAGAAAGATAGGTTTATGTCCTCGGATATAGCCACGCGATGGCGAGGAGATGGAGTCAATTCGAGAGAGCGAGCATTACTGCCTTATCCAGAGGGAGATTAAGATCACTGGTGGAGAGGAGCAATACTTACATTTCCTGAGCGTCCGGCGAGAATACATCGAGCGAAATGAACATTGTTGCATGAGAACAGATGAAGGACTGACGAGGAAACAAAGACTAGTGCGAAGACAAAGAGACTAACTTATGGCAAATTGCTAAGGGACACAAGTGCGCGCAGATAGGCCTTACGAACAACAACAATTAAGAGATCAATCTGACAAGCTGACATATGCCACAGAAGAGTATTGAGACAGAAGCAGAAGAGACCTGTGGCGCGTCTGACACAACCTTCTACGGTACTGCTCTTCGGCTGGAGAGGAACCTCGCACAAAGCCACCTCAATCTGATAAGAGCGACTCTGGACACTAGGGGCCTCACCGTCAGACTTATCTCGAAGGGCCAGAAGAACACTAGTGTGAGTTCAACCATCAGGCCAATGCGATGCTCGCTATCTGCTTCAAAGAGACTGGCAGAGACCTTTTTATGACTCCAACAACCAAGGAGCAAGCATCCTCTGATCAACCCCTACTACGTTCAGTTCTCAGGTCTACAGGATATGCCGAATTCAGCGATGCCACTCTAACTGCCGGCACCCCGAAATTGTCTATCATGAGCCCTCGTGAGCACCTCAAACCAGAGCTAAGGTCTACCCCATGTGCGCATTATATAGTGGCCAGACACGTACTCGAACTGTATGCACCCCGTTAAAACAAAAACTCGACGAAGCAGATGCAGCTACCCCAACAGTATGCTCAGAGGAGCGACCAGAATGCGGCGAATGGACCACTCTCCTGATTATCGCCCAGGAGTGAAGGACCACCACCGAAGACGGCGAGCTCGCACCAGACGGCACTTATACGACACACCCAAGTCTCGACCAGCTAACACCGTTAGCTCGAACCATCCACAGCGAAAGTCAAGGCAAAGCCAACGGCTAGGAAACGCAGTAGCGGCGTCAAGAGAAAGCGCAGACCCAACCAAGTTGGTACGCTGGAGATGCGAAGCGACCCAATCATCAGTAACTGCACTGCGCCAGTCGAGGGAGCTGGAAAAAGATCTTTCTCTCTCTCAGACTAGATACACTTTTACACCGCACAGCGGTCTGCCCTATCTATACTACCACCACCTACATAGCCTTTCACCATACGAAGCGCCATCTAAGACCAATCAAGCCAGACCTTACTCGGACAATGTTAGGCCGAGGCATACTCAGGTGATAATTCACAGCCGCCATCAAGAAGTTATTAGGCAGATCACCGCGTCTTCTTCACAAACGGCCTCAGAGGTGCCTGCACGCGCACGGCGTGAACCTGCTCTCAACACCCATGTCAAGTGTGTATGAGGTGCTCCACCCCATTGCGTGATTAGTACACACTGCCGCGTAATCAAGCATGGTCGCACACGCCCCCTTTACGCTTCATCCAAACCTAAGGTGCGTATCGGTCTACAAGCCCAAATCCAAGACAGAGCTACGCGCAAAAAGCCATTGCTCTCAAGTCACAGAGGACCACAGAGCATAAGATAACATCAATTATCAGCCACGCATTAAGGGTAGAGCACCAGACCATCTCAGAAAGGCTCCACCGAGAAATAAGAGCGCACACAGGAACAGCCACAGAGTTGAGGCCACCCAACCACCAGGCAGAGGATTGCCACTCCGAGTGCCAACAGTATGGACACGACAGCCAATTATCACCCCACCGAGAGAAATAAGTTAGCCACCACAAGACGCCCTCCTTAGGGCCCCACAGTCAGCATCAGCTAAACAGCAACCAGTTACCAACCTCACCCAACACTCGCTCCTTCCTCTGCCATAAGCCCACGCCAAAGACTCCGTGCCTGCCCCATAGGACACTCAGGGCAAACATCTATTATCAGAATCCACATGCACAAAATCTGGAGACTGTAACAAACAACCCAACATTTGTGAGTCCTGCGAAGTGGAAGGCCAGCGCGGCTCACCATCAACATCACACACTCGATCCAGCGTGGCTCTATCAAACATTCCCATCCCACACTATCACACTCCTTACCACCTAGTTGTCCTCTACTAGGCCCAGAGGCACACCCCACATGGCCACCCTCATAGCCAATGCATCTCATCCAGCAGTCGGAGACCAGCCTCCTCCCAGCCTACGCGCTGGGTCCCTATCCGCGAAGTGCTCTGAATCTAGCTGGCCACGCCTCACAAAGAGCAAGCTGAACTAGAAGCAACAGTATGCTACACACTGCGCTGTGAGCTCCTGAAAGCCGTCTCTTCATAATCTATTTCCAGGCAACGACAACTATGTGGTCTCACTTTGACGGTCCATTATACAGCGCATATATATGAACCCAGACAATACATCGTACATCGTATCAAACATATACACCCACAACTGTATGTGCTTACACTGTTAATCATTAAGATAAGATATCTCTGCTTGCGAGAGAAAGTCACCTTGACATTCAGAAGACCCCTATCGGTTTGTGAATGCTCGCTGAGCATTTTATGGGTATGCGGTAAGATAGCTGTGGATGGGCAGGGATACCTGGGGATGGGTAATACGCTGTGGGACTGGGCAGGGATACCTTTGGATGGGTAACAGCTGTGCGCGAAGGGCAGGGATACCTTGGTGATGGATAATAGCTGTTGCGGATGGGCAGGGATACCTTTGCGATGTGGGGGTAATAGCTGGTTGGGATGCGGCAGGGATACCTGTTGGATGGGTTAATAGGCTGTGGGATGGGTTAGGATACCTGTTGGATGGGTAATTAAAGCGGATACTGGGAATGGGTTAGTTATTACCTGTGGGATGGTAATAGCTGTGGGAATGTGCAGGATACCTTTGGGGAAACAAGCCAATCCCGAACATTTCTGTCACCGTAGAATGATTGAGGTGGTCTGAAGTTCCTCGCTGCTACTCCTACATGCTGATTCACCGATCTGGCAAAGCGCATCGCCACACGCTGTCGCCCTGAGCGTTCCCCACCTACCAAGACGACCCTGCACCAACTACTCCCACACTTCAGCTTGTCAGACGCCTTAACCTACGCACTGACTGCCAGCAGACGTCGCGAGAGCCACAGCTAAAGACCCTTTGACAGCGTCATATTAAATTGGGTAGGTAAAGGCTGGGGAGAGGAACAAAACTGAAACTTTTAAACCATTTTTACCAGACGACTGAACGTGTCCATAAGAGAAAGGTGCATTCTATGGGGTGACAGGGTGGTGATTCCGAACAGTCTTCAGGAAGACGTTCTGGGCATGTTGCACGAGGCCACCCGGGCATAGTCAAAATGAAAGCCCTGGCCAGAAGTTACGTCTGGTGGCCAGGGCTGTATAAAGACATTGAACGCTGGTTTGCAACATGCCATGGACTGTCAAAAATCAAGCCTACCCCCCCACAGGCACCAGTAAGAGACTGGGAAACTCTCTGGGTCCATGTCTAGAGTACATATTGACATTGTGGAGCCAACAAATGGAAACACATTTCTCGATAGTCATGGATGCCATACTCGAATTGCGTTGGAAGTCATCCTCATGGCTTCCACAACCACTGAAGCTGCTAATAAACAGCCTAGACAAACTCTTGCAACACATGCTACCTGATAATGGCTTCGGATAATGGGCCCCAATTACAGCTTTGCAATTTGAACATATATCTGGCTGCCCAGGGTATCCTCCATGCTTAACTGTGCGGCCCATCCGGCTGCAAACAGCAGGACTGAACGCATGTCCGCGTACACTAAAGAGGCCTAGAAAGAATGGACAAGGGAGATACAAGACAAACTTGTATTTGTCACTTATGTCTACCGACTACTAACTTTGCAGCATATTACCCCTAGCAGCACAACCAACAAAAGACCCAGCTGAACTCCTAATGGTAGGAAACTACGTTCCTACCTGGACAGATTGCAGCCCACTTACATCTGGACAAACCCCGATTCCTCCAGCAAATACCATCTGTGTCGAAATCGGCGACTGGTCCATGCCAAAAATCTCACCAGGACCATTGTGCTTCCTGCCACCATCACCCAAATTACAGCCCCGCGGTCCTACCACCTACTCTTAGACGACGGTAGGGAATGGAAGCGGCATAAGACCAGCTTCATTCCCGCCAACCTCGAACGGAAAAACACGCATAGAATCAAAAATAAATATTGAACCTAAAACAACCAGGAAGGGGGGAAATACAAATAAATAAAAAAGGAGAGATGAACCTCCCGTAACAAGACAACAAACACTACAAACAGACAATTTAACTAAACAAAAAGAGCACTCATGGTTAGATGAACCCAAGAAAGAATCTGGAGCAGAAGAGCGTAGCGAGCCTTCCTGGAAGGAGGCAGCCAGGCCAGCTCGACCAACCGGTCAAACCAGGAGGGACGCGTGAAGCCATCTCAACCGACCCGAGAGACTCAGACGGGAGCGGCTACTCACCCTTCCAGGAAGTTCCATGGAGAAGACCAGAGAAACAGCAATCCCGTCCAAACCACTTGAAGACCATGCCGCGACTGAGTTGCGCAGGTCAACCAGGACTAGAAAAAGCCCCACCTACCTGCATGATTACATAACGCACGCTTGGACTGAACTAAGAGGAGGGGTGTTCTGTAGAACTTGGTAGGTTCCAAGTTCCTCTTTCTGATTGGCCGAAAAGGCCACTCGTGGATTGGTTATTTAAGAACCAAACTGGGAAGCCCGCTAAATGGCGGGAACTGTCAGAGGAGTGTCATTGGCCACAAGCCGCAGGCAAGCTGCTATAAAAAGGGCTGCCGCGGTTTGGACTACTGTTCCGTATTCGTTTAGCTTGCAAGTTTAATAAATAGTTGTTATTTGGAACCCGGTCTCATGCGCTTCTTTCCGGATGGAAAACAATTCATATAATGTTTACTCCTTCCCTTTAAACTGGCATTTCCTTTTATTAATAGAACATATTTTCTCATGTATGAGAATTTGGGAGCTTGAAATATTATTTTTAATATATAGCAGATGTTATGTTTAATAGAATCCTATTACGCAATTGATTCATTAAAACAAGGGTTGATTATATCTACTGAATAAAAGTTGAGCTTTTTGCTTCAGAGGGTAGGAATTAATCCCAAAAGTACTTTTCTATTCTTTTCTATTCTTCCTAACAAGAGTTTTGTATAAAGACTATCTTCACATTTAATTCCAAATGGCACAAATTAATTGACTTGCTTTGACTAAGGTGGGGGGAGATAAGATGTCTAAGAAACAGAAAACTTAAAATTGAATTTATTTTCTCCCATTTGCAAACTTATTAGAATGAGATAATATGTTCTGCTCTGCTTGGATTTTGCTGTTCTGCCAATCTTTATGTTGTGGGCAATGGAAACTCCATGTGTCTGTATTAGGTTAACCACATTTATGTCTAGTGGTGCTTATAGAATTTTACATCTACACTATTTTTTGGCTGCTAGAAAGACTTTTTTTTAAAAAAAATGAAGTATTTTGTGGGATACTTCTATTGGGCTGTAACACTATGTTTTCACTCACAGCTCTGAAGTTTCCTGTCAGACCACACAGGTAGACATAACTGTGTGCAGGGAGGGGGGAAATCCCCTCTGTGAACAGGCAAGGAAGTAGCAAAACCTGCTCTCTGCTCCTTCCCTGTGCCTATTGCCAGCCCTTCTAGGTAAACTAGATAAGAAACAGGACTAGATAAATTAATTTTATTAATCTTAATTTTGTTGTAAGGTAGTATGAATAGAACCTTTCAAATCTGAAGACACATCACTTGCAATTGCCTGATCCATTAGGACAGATCCTTCCTGAGTTTCTTTCTTTGACCATTAAATCAGTGCCACTTCTTCCTCTCTTGCCTGTTCCACAGGCAACATCTCTTTCCCTTGTTCCTCAAGATGATTCACACATTCCATTACATCTATTTTCCATACTAATTCTTTAATAATAGGAAAGCCATGAGAATAGCAATCTCTCAGCACAAGCATCTGCTATGGGTAGGGAAGTCATTGTATAAAAGCATCATTAATGTCATTTGTGTGATACCACTACTATGCTTTGTATGAAATCATAGTGGCTTCCCCTGTACACCTGTATTCTCAGTCAGGATAAATTACTCCTCTTGACAAAAAAAAAAGATTCAGGACAACAGCAGCCTTCCTCAATAGCTCTAATAAGTCCTGGCATTTTAGTTCCTACAATTCTCAGCAAACATATCCTTTTTCTCTCCTGGAGGTGATAATTTTTTAAATTTTCAAGGTGAAAACAGGAGCATATATTTTTTTAAATAAGACAAAAACACAACAGGGATGATTACCATTCACACAATTCAGAATTGTAAGATGTCCATCCATTTTCCTTCAATATGGACCAGAAGGCTTTCATCAAAGCAATAAAACCAATGCTGTGTCACTGAAACACAAGTACCACTGCTTTCAAATGTGTATGCTACATCACAACACATACAAAAGAGAAGAAGGTCATTCTCTTTTTCTCCAGACATCCCTGCTATGGATTTATTGTATAGCCCCTGCAAAAATAATGACCAGATGATTGACTTGTGCAACTAAAGTAACTTGCTAAAAAGTCAAATATGTTAATATTAGATATTTATCCTATTTTCCTTCTTAACAATTCCTCTATGGCAGAGGTTCATACCTTGAGACTCCTTGACTATTACATACCTAGTCAACCGAAACTAGGTACAACTCTGAGTCATCTTCAATGAATTTTATGAGCCATGGTGGCACAGTGGTTAGAGTGCTAACTGCCGACTGAGTGCAATTGGCAGTTTGAATCTCATTAGGCTCAAGGTTGACTTGGCCTTCCATCCTTCTGAGGCGGGTAAAATGAGGATCTAAATTGTTGGGGGCAATATGCTGACTCTGTAAACCACCGCTGTAAAAGTACTATGAAGCAGTATATAAGTCTAAGGCAGGGGTGGGATTCATTTTTTTTAACAACCAGTTCTGTGGGCGTAGCTTAGTTGGTGAGCATGGCTTGGTGGTAATGTGATTGGCTGGGCATGGCCAACTCAACATCACCCATATCGAGGCATGCACCTCCTCGCCTGGCCTCTCATGACCAGGATGCTGCAATAGTCGTAAGTGTAAAAAATGGTTATGTCACTTTTTTCAGTGCTATTGTAACTTTGAATGGTCACTCCACACAAGCAAAGTACCAGCAAAGNTCCTGCCAAGAATGTAATAACGGTTAATGGAGAGGCAGTTTCTGTAAGTAACACCAGAATGTTTCCTTCCTGCCTTCCTTACAGGATTAGGCCAGTAATTTCTTCTAACAACCAGTTCTCTGAACTGTTTAGAACCAGTTCTCTGGTTCTAGCGAATAGGTGTGAACCTGTAGAATCCCACCCATGATCTAAGGGCTATTGCTATTAAAAAGTTGACATCAAATTTAATTAATATGACAGCCCCCAAAAAGTCCTTGTTTCTAGAAGAGATAAGGTGAAAAGAAAAAATAGTTTGAGACGGATAAAAAGAAAGAAAAGAGCAAGTAAGTCAGAACTGAAAATTAAATAGATTATCAGAGTGTCAACTAATTCTGTTGTAATAGTGAATTAATGAAATATTTTAAAGAAATTATTGCAGCAATTGCAACAGGTGGATATTACTATGCACAAGAGCCAATTAGGTCCTGTAGAGGCAGCTAGTGAGTTGACAAGATGATCAATTAGCATTAATTGAAGATTTTTTTCAATACAATATAAAATTTGAGGAACTTTGAGAACTTTAAACAATCTGTTATCCTTCTCCTTACTTTCCCTCCTATTAGCACTGGGATACAGTCTGTACCTTAAATAATAATAAGGGTAGGTCATTTATTTCTCCAAATTATTTACTCTTAATACTAATTCTACTCTACTTTTCAGTCATGGTGTATTATTTATTGGTTTATTAAATTTATATGCTGTCTACCTTACTAATAAGGTGACAGTTTACAAAGAGTAAAAGCATAACTATAAAAATAATTAAAATTATGAGGAATTATATTAAAAAAAACAAACCACAAGGACAGAAAGCATGTGTATGAAATCTTGTTTTTATCCCACCAACCATCTCTAGCAGAGTATGCCTTACTGGTGGCAGAATGTTTGCAGGCCTTTATATTTTGTGATTTTCTCCAGTTTTCTCTTTTATTCTACTGTCTCCCGGTATCACAATGTCCACTGTCCAGAGCAGAGACTACAGTGAAAAAGACCCTTCCCTTTGATCCCATTAGACAGAATTTTTGGTCATGGTATATTAATATTTAACATTCATAGTGAGAATTTTGATCCTATAAACATATCATCTGACACTTCTTTGTTTTTCTAAGGTGTTTAAATTCCTGTTCTTATAACTCCAAACATTCTAAACCAGAATCTCCATGCACAGTCCATTATGAATCAAGGCAGAAGACTATCTTGTCTTGAATCATCTTCCCAGCTTGATTTATTTCAGTGCGCTGTAAGAAGCTTAATTCATCTCAGCAAACACAGCCATTCCCCATACTGGAGGAGAATGATTAGAATTACAGTTCAGTACATCTGGAACTGTACTAGTCTTCTGAAGTGTTATTTAGAATCCAGAAAAGATAATTTGGACTTGATATTCATCTCTTTTTTTGAAAACATTTTTTTATTTTTATAACAAAAACAACAAATAAAACCTTTCATTTATATAGTGCGTTAGCTGGGTACATACATCTTGTGCACATAATAATATTTATACACATTTCTTATTGAGTTTACATTCATATTATATTCAAATCAACATTACATATCATATGATATCATTATTACAATGTCATTAGGTTTTTTATTTCAGTTTCCAGCTATCTTTGAAAACAAATCCCAACTCTTACTAGATTATATTCAAGTTATAATTTATTCAGAATGATCTATTACTCTATATCATTATTACAATATTCTTTAATTTCTTACTCTACTTTCTAACCATCCATAGAATAAATCCCAAATCTTATAGTACTCCCTTTCTTCTTGCTTTCTAATTGCTAATGTTAACCTACTCATTTCTGCACATTCCATTATTTTCTCCTCCGTTGGAATTTTTTCATCTTTCCAATTTTGAGCAAATACAATTCTAGCTGATGTTAATACCTAAATAATCAAATATGTTATTTCTTTATTATAGTTTTCTTTTCCAATCATGTGTGTAATTTAGTCCAATGTCTTTTAGCTTCTGCGCAATGTCCACCACATACAATAGTATGATCCTGGTAAATGATAACTTCCAACATTTTTCTGATTTGTCTTTAAACATGGCAAGATTTTGCCAATCTTGCTGGGGGAAGACGTCACCTGTAAAACATCTTATACAGATTCTCTTTATAGGCTGTTCACATTGTTAATTTATAATTTCTATTCCATAATTTCTGCCATTTATCCAAGTATCCCATATCCAAAAAATTTTCCCCAAGCGGATATTCATCTAAATTTAAGGGCACTATAATGCATTTACCGTATATACTCGCATATAAGCCGATCTCGCATATAACCCGACCCTTTAAAAACTGCCCCAAAATGAGGATTTTTGAAAAAACTCGCATATAAGCCGACCTAGACCCCCAAATACCATGGTGAACGCTTTTTTTTTTTCCCCAAATTTGGGGGTCGGCTTATATGCGAATAAATCTGGCTGCCCGACTTCGTGCGATGAGAGCCAAGACTCTCATCGCCTTCGCAGGCAGCAGCTTTGCGCAATGAGAGCCAAGACTCTCATCACCTTCGCGGGCAGACGGCTTCGCGTGATGAGAATCTTGGCTCTCATTGCGCGAAGCCGCTGCCTGCGAAGGCGATGAGAGTGCTTGGCTCTCATCGCACGAAGTCGGGCAGCCAGATTTATTTCAGTGTAAATAAGCCGACCCCCAAATTTGGGGGGAAAAAAAAGCGTTCTAAAGTCGGCTTATATGCGAGTATATACGGTAATTCTTCTGAAAGTTCAGGTTTGTATGCTATAGTACATTTTGCATGAAAAGTGTATGGGAGATAATTAAGCTTCTGTCTGGTATAAACTGAACAGGATCATATGATGCATTTACTGAAAGGTGCCAGGTGCTTAATAAAAAAAAAAACAGTTTAAGATGTTAGCATTGACTTTTGAAATCTAAACATTTGAGACTGATTGTCTAAAGACTGCTTCTCCCATGAGCTACTAGAGATGGCCTTCTCTTGCCTTTCTGTGAGTGTCTGGAAAATTCATTATTATTGTTGGTTGCACAATTGTTGGTTGGTTGACAAGCCAGATGTTTAGATATTTGTCTCCATCTGTCAAATACTTCCCAAGAGCATGGGATAGGCAGATATTGATGTTTGATGGCGTTAAAGGTTTTGTCAAGTATACACTGGTCCAAATAAAACTATCTTTTGAAATGGACTGATAGTGACTTTGTCAGTGCTGATAGTGTTCTAGTGGTGCTTCAGATGTTTTGAGATTATACCTAAGGCACCTAATAATATTAGTAGTATATTTGTGTTCTTTTGACAAAATTATTCTATCCCTGTTTGCAGGTCTTTATAGTTTGTGATTTTATGCAGTTTTTCTCTCTTTTATTCTGCTGTCTCCAGGTATCACAATGACCACTATACAGACTTTTTTTGTCTTTCTTGTCAACAATTAAGTCTTGGTATTGTATGGAAGATCCTTATCTATTTGAATTGTAAAGTCCAAGATGACTTTAGCTTTCTTTTTCCTACTGCTTTGTTTAGATTATGGCCCCACCAGTTCTCACTTGGAGGCAAGTGGTATTTCTTAAAGATATTCTAATGCACCATTGTTGTTAGTTTACCATGCTGTTGTTTATAATCAATTTGTGCAATTGTTACCCATCATCAACAATTGTGATAGTGGTTAAGGTATTGGTCTTTTACTGGAGAGATCCAGGTTCAGTGACCTTCTTTAGGTTTAGAAAGTCACTGAGTAACTTTGGGCCAGTCATTCTACCTCAGCTCAGTTTGGCTCACAGATTGTTATTGTCAATAAATATCAGAAGGGAAAGTGTTATGTATGCTATCTTAAGCACATTGACAAATTTGGGGTATAACACACATTGGATGCATTAACAATATTTATGTGCAAATGTACAATTATTAACCTTTTCACTTCATGAAGGAAATTCCACAGGCTGCAAAATAATAAGTGGTGATTTATTTAATCCAGTCATAAAGTGACCTATTAGCAACCACATCCTAGATATGAAATAGTTGCATATCAAAAGTCAGCAAATAGTGTTTTGGTCATTTTTCAATAATTTATGACATTTAAAAAATTGACAATCAATCCAGACAATAATTAATAACAATAAAGCAGACAATGTAGTGGTTCCTTTGTAGAGTTCAAAAATATTAAATCTCTTAACCTCTGAGTTGCCTACTTGATTATTGGTGTATTGATTGGATCTCATACTAATATGGAATATATTCAAAGAAAATTGATGAATTTTCTTTTGTGAAAAGAATGTGTTGGATGATAATATGGTAATATCATCAAAACCTATTTGGGTCACTACATTCAAAGCTTCTGAGGGTTGGAAAGGGAGCAAATGAGAAACATGAAAATATCACAACATATTTATTTGTGTCATATATCAGAATGCAAATATGTAATTGTGAAAGTTATACGATGATGTTACAACCTGCATTGTTATTTTACTGTTGATTGCTCTGTACACCTTTACACATCAACTGGATAACTGAAATAAAAGAAATATAGCAAAAAGTTCAACTTACTGTTCTTTCTTTCCTCCTTCTCTTACAATATTTACAGCCAGACATTTGGATTTAACATTTTCACCATGTTTCCATTATTAGAACAGTCCATAAAACTGTACCTACAGGATACTATAGGATTATAAAATTTTCTCTGAGAATTTATATTAGAGTGGATGAATTAACTTTAATCTCCAAACAGTAATTTCTTGCCAATACTGTATTGTCCCATCCTGAAGAAGCTTCTTTAATGAGAAGTGAAATGTCTTCAAGGAAAAACAAAGAAAGTCCCATTGCTTCTTAAAAAGGCACATTTAGGATGGCCCTATGGGAGAGCATTTGGGCAATGGTTCCAAATGTTGTTCTCTCCTCTATTCAGTTCCCCTTTCCTCTTTTTCCAGTTATGTCATCCAAAATAAAACTAAAGGATTGGAATGGATCCCTAAAACCAGGTTTTACATATCTATAGAAGTTCTCTTTCAGTCCAGTTTTCTTTAAATTTTATTTATTTATTTATTTAATTTATATTGCCGCCTCTTCGCCCATGGTAACTTGAGACAGCTTACACAATGTAAAACCATATTTAAAACAAAAAAAACTAACAAAAAGAATCAAATAAATAGAACAAAGTTTGGATTTTTTTTTAAAAGAAAACCCAAGTCCCATTCCCCGCCCTGATGACAACAGATCACACGAGCCATCTGATGGGCTCCATCCCTCTCTGGGTTCCCCAGGCCCGCTGTCAAAACCAGGTTTCAGTGCCTTCTGAAAGACTGCTAGAGTGGAGAACATTCTGATCTCTGGGGAAATGATATTCCAGAGAAAGGGAGCCATCATGGAGAAGGCTCTTCTTCTGGGTCCCAACAGATGTATCTCCCCAGGGGTGGGACCCACAACATTCCCTGCCTCCTCACTCTAATGGGTCAGGTAGATGTAACCGACAAGAGACGTTCCCTCAGTTAATCCAGACCCAAGCCATGAAGGGCTTTAAAGGTGACAACCAGCACCTTGAATTGCACCCAGAAGCAAATCATCAACCAATGCATCTCCTGCAGGACGGGTGACACATGTGCACACTGGAGTCTGCACAAAATCATGCAGGATAAAATAAAAGCATCTTTAAGAGAGGTTTTACATGCTTCTTTTACCTTGCTATTTTTTCCAAACTAAGCCTACCTTTCTGCTCATGTGATAAGAGTGTAGCATATTGATGCCATTGTGGGCTTTCCAGTACATCTGTCCTGTACATACAACCCAAGCAGACATACTGTCAGAGTACAGAGGAATGAAACACAGAGACACAATATATAATGTTTATTACAAACAAAATATATGTGTGCAAATTAGGTGGTGCTTTCACTGATCAGTGTGAAAAAGAAAAGAAAAGGAAGAAAAGGAATCTAGATGTGAGCTCACTTTAATTTATACTCACTTAAAAGTTCTAAGATCAACAGATCAAATCTTATATTGGCCCTCTGAGATATTCATCAGGCTGAGAATATTATATTATGCTAACAATGCACGAAAACATTGGTTGGTCAGGGTACCTTGATGACAGAGACATACTACTGTCTTTGCATTTGGACAATTATAGATAGGCTGCAAAACAATGGAAAACCCCAAAAGCTCTCAGCTGCCCCAATTGTAGATCTGGTGTACTAAATCTCAGCTCCCTGACAATGTTTGATGTGCAATCCACGATATTTCCTGCATTATAATTTTAATATGACAAAAGGAATATTTTTCTAATCAAGCTTTTAAAGTGATTTACTTTCCTTTTAATTTAAATTTAATCACTAAATGATTGCCTTATAAAACTTATAAAGTTATTCATTAAATATTAAAGTATGTAGGAATTATGACATGTCAGCATGTTTGTCTTTCCTTATTAATTTTCCTATTTTATAAGTTACTTCAGTTCATTTGCTATTTTATGGCAGAGCCTTGAGCTTCCTATGGGTCAAGAAAGGAAAGAACAGTTACAAGAAACTTTTCGTTTCATGCTATCATGCTCCATGCAGATTTATTGAATTTTACTTATATGTTAGATTTATATATAATGTTTCTTCCAATAGGCATTTAAGTCTCTAGCAACAATTAAATAATAAAACATTTCAAAATCTTATAAATTACAATCACTGTTAAAGCTAAATCAAATGGAAAGGGCTTGTCTAAAGAGGAAAGTCTTGATGTCTTTCCTAAAAGTGGGAAGAACTCAGGAAACTGCAGTTCATAATTAGGATCTGGCACAGAAGACTTTGTCCTCCTACATGTCCAACCACAGCATTTCATAAAGGAGCCTTTTCCTTTGCTGTGTGCTAAAAATTTATTGGGATATCTTTGGATTTATAGATTGAATGCTTACAAAGTAGAGAATCAATACAAGAGTACAATGATGAACAAAGTTGTCAAAAAAGAATGAAAGAAGACACATAAGGTACAAGATCAAGAATAATCCATGTATTATTCTTTCAATCATACAAATGAACCAGCTGATGTTGCCTTCTTTATGAAAATCCATTTTCAGTTCTGCTCAAGGAATGGTTACTTATCTGGCTAAAAAGGTAATAAGAATTTTTGTGGGTTTGCTAACAATGATTATATCAACTTATTTATTTCCAAGTGCTTCACTGTAAGTAGAAACAGCATGATGCTTTTGTGCAATCCCATAACACTCTTCTTAAAGTAGATGCATTTAAAGTAATCATCCATTTATAGCATTTATGCCTGGCAGATAAGTGTGAACAGCCGCATTCTTTGCTATGCTTGCCTGACAGAATTTGATAACAAGTAGAAAAATTCTAGAGAAATAAGATATGTATGGTGTTTATTGGAAAACATTGTGGGCATATACTTCCTTCCATCCTTTAACTTGGTATTGACTTGCTATTAATGCATGCTAAAACAAAGGTTAATGCTGGCTGCTAAGTTATATAATATTTCTCTCCATGTATTCACAATGCCTGATATAATCTTTTAATTATAAAAAGGCATATTTAGGGGATGTTTCTGAGTTTTTTACTGAGTTTATCAACAAAGATGGTTTCAACAAAAATCTGGAAATAACATTTATAAAATATTGTTTATGTAGAAGCATAGTTCGCACTCATTTCTATTTCAGACAAGTTTTATCAGAAAAGAAGCAAAGGTACCAAAATGGTATTGTTGCTTGTTACTTTCAATTTGTAGAACTTTTCAGCTAGCAGGAATGTAGGATGAACAAACAAATTCAGTTCTGGCTTTCACAACTAATATTTAAGAATGCCAACAAAATGGTTGTTTTCTTCATTGCTTTAGTTGGTAGAGCTAATAAAGCAGTAATGCAACAAGGGAACCAAACTAGTTTCGGAGTAACTTTTTATCCTGTATACCAGTGGTGGGGTTCAATTTGTTTACTACCAATTCTATGGGCATGGCTTGGTGGGCATGGCAGGGGAAGAATCCTGTAAAATATCCATGTGGTATTTGCTGGTTTTCCAAACTACTCAAAATCTCTGCTCCCAGTTCTCCAGAACTAGTCACAACCTGCTGAATACTGCTTCTGCTGTATATTTTTGTTAGAGTATGATTAAAACTTCTATTCTATTCTATTCTATTCTATTCTAGTATTGTCTAGTCTAATCTTTTCTAGTCTAGTCTATCAAATTCTATTCACTGGATGCAATAATGTTGAAGACCATTGCAACATATTTTTACTTGAAGTCAAAAGAGTCATCAAACTCTTTTATGTACCAATAACAACTCCCCAAACCAGAAAAAATGAATTACTTATAACAATAAGGAAGCTCCAATCCAAAAAGAAATCCCTTTGGTGGAAAAACAAATCTGGTCACATTGCCAACTAAGCTGACACAAAAATTTATGCCACCAGATAAAGGACTGAATGTCCCAATTATCCACACTAAAACAAAAGGAAAACCTTCTATGCACCCAATTCCACCAGTGTTTTCTACAATTTTGTAAACAAACAAACTAAAAGACTCAAGGTCCATCCCACCCCTGAAACAACCAAATGTAAAAGACTGCAACGATGACACCATTAAAGCCAACCTCTTTAACACATTATTTGGCTCAAGTATTTAGTAAACAATAATGGATCATGCCCAATATTTCCTAGTCAAACCACAGGACAACTACAATGATCTAATACATATCGATTTTACAGAGAACAATATTGAAAAAAGCACTATGCAATCTAAAACCATCTTTATCTATTGGACCGGACGGAGTTTGTGCCTACTTCTTAAAAAAGCTATCCACTTCCATAGCTGAACTTTTCTGAGCATAATCTTTTTGAAAAATCTTTTCAGGACCAGCTCCTTGCCAAATATATGGTCACTGCCACAATCATTCCCATCTTCAAAAAGGGAGACCCCAGCCTTATTGAAAATTACAGACAATCTCTTATGCTACTTCACCTGTAAAGTCATGGTATCAATTATTAAACCAATCCATTATCCTCCACTTAGAGACAAACAACCTACTCTCTAACAAACAGTTTGGTTTCAGAAGGAAACTGTTCCTGATAACCTGCAACTCTTGCACTGTAAAACATATGATTAACACAACATGACCAGGGCAAAGCAATTGATGCAATTTACATAGACTTTCTGTAAAGGCTTTGATTCAGTGGTAACGACAAACTACTCCTAAAACTAAAGTCTTATTGTCTCTCTGGATACCTGCATAACTGGATAGAAGCATTCCTGTCAAACAGGCAAACAAATGGTCCAAATTGGGAGCATCCTATCAAATCCGGTACCTGTCAACAGTGGTGTCCCCCAAGTCAGTGTTTCTAGGACCAACTCTCTTCATATTCTATATTAATGACCTCTGTGATTATATTAAGAGCAACTGCATTCTCTTCGCTGATGATGTAAAGCTATTCAACACCACTGACAATGCTGCTTACCTTTCAAAAAAGACTTGACTATGTGTCAGAGTGGTCAAACAAATGGCAAACTTCAAATCTCAACAAATAAATGTTCTATCTTACAAGCTGAATAGTCAAGAAATGTGTTGATGACAAAAACTTTGTCAGGATCTTGGAGTACTCATCACAAATAATCTAAGTGCTACAGCCCACTGTAACTACATAGCCAAAAAGGCATTAAGAGTTGTTAACCTAATCCTGCGTAGCTTTTTCTCGGAATATCACTCTACTAACTAAGACATATAAAACATTTGCTAGACCAATACTTGAATAACAGCTCATCAACCTGGAACCCGCATTACATATCTGATATTAATACAATTGAGAAAGTGAGAAATATTTTATGAGAAGATCCTCCATTCCTCTACTCATAGCAGAATACCTTATGCCACCAGACTCGAAATTATAGACCTTAGACAACCTAGAACTATGCCGCCTTTGATTCGATCCTAGATCTAAGTATAGTATATAAAATTATATATTGCAATGTCCTACCTATCAATGAATACTTCAGCTTCAACCAAAACAAGAGCGCACAATAGATACAAACTCATGGTTAACCGCACCAAACTTGATTGCAGGAAATACGAGTTCAGCAACAGAGTGGTCAATGTCTGGAATATTCTATCTGACTCTGTGGCTTCTTCCCCAAAATCTTCAACATTAGACAGTCTACTATTGACCTCACTCCTTTCCTAAGAGGTCTGTAGGAGGTGTGCATAAGCGCACCAAAACGTGCCTACTGTCCCTGTCCTATTATTTCTTTTTTTTCTTATTCATATCCATTTCATGTATTTATAACCATGTTTACACTTATACCTGTTATCTAATAATTGTTTGACAAAATAAATAAATAAAATAAATAAAACAAAAACAAAATCTGCCTTGTTTACATTACTCAAAGCAGATCTTTATCTCTTTGGTTGTATAATGTGACAACCTCTTCACCATATTTATATCATTTCTCTTTTCTGTCCCATACCCAACCCAGAGAGGACAAGTCTCCTTCCCTGAGACTAAGTGATTACCTTTATCATAATGGGTTTATTTGTCTCATTTATTCATTTGTGATAAGGTGTTCTTGAGGGCTGAGGCAATTTCAGAAAAGGATCCTTTCCTGGATTTCTCAAGTTGAAATTCTTTAAAATAGGATCCACAACATATTCTCTTTGACTGAATAGACAGGATGGGACAATACAATTGGGATGAAACTAATCCTCAGGTAAACTGCTCCCATGCCATGAATGGCTTTAAAGATGATAACCAACATCTTGCTTTGGATCTGGAAGCAAACTGGCAGCCAATGAAGTTCTTGTAGCATATATGTTAGATGCACATCTAGGAATGACCAGCAATGTTTGCATTGCCATATTTTGCACTAGTTGCAGCTTCTGGAAACTCTTCAAGGATAGTTTGTATACAGCACATTGCAGTAACCAGGACTTGGGTGACTGAGAATGGTTTCTTGATTCATGAACAGAGCATTCTGCAGATACAATAAGAATGGAGGAATACTGGCACTTTCTCACTCTTACTGTCAAAAAGTAGACCTTAATAGGAGCTCTAACTTATAACTGATTGGATTCATGTCTTGTCGTCCACTAGTAGTGCTCTTCCACATCTTTTTACCTTCTTCAACCCCTTCAACTCCTCTATAAACCACAAGTGACATGATGCAGCAAGTTATAATGTACAGGTACAATCCTACCTAACACCTCGGTCATCCTTTTCCAGTTTCTTATTCCAGTGTTGCTGAAAGGAGCTGCAGTTTTCACCAAATGACTATCAGAATGTGAGTCCAAAGTTATTTATTTGAAATTAATGCCACTGAATAAATCTTTGTCACAATCACATCCAAGTAGTTGATGATTTTAGGCAAATGGCGAAACATTTTTATTGCCTTCTACTTAAAAACAAAACAAAACAAAAACAAGAATAAGTAAGAATGGAATTTCTAAGAATAAAATGTCTGGATTCTCTGTCCCCTGTCCCCCACCCCAAACAATGTAAAACTGACCATCTTGGAAAAAAGGAGAAGGAGCATCTGATTAGCAATTCTTCATTGTAGGCTTTACTATGTTAAATGTGTAGAAGCAGATTAGGCTTGTTTTAAGCTGTTCCTAAATAGCCTGGGAACTAAGAATTAAGCACAGATCCAGCCCATCCCTTCTAAACCAACCCACTCTTTTCCGACTCCAACACCTGCTGTTCAAAACACATCACACAATGGCCTTCATCATATCCCCCAGCAGATGTGAAAGATGCCCAGAGGTCTCTCAGATGTTTGTTTTCCTGGGTCACACAAGGGCACCAGGAAGGGGAGGAGAAATTATTCTGGAATTCCAAAGGTCACTGCTGGACAAAAATAGTGAAAATTGCACACATGTTGAGAAAAACAAAGACTCTGAGCAATCTGGCAATCAGACAGCAAAAAATTATCTATTCTGAAATAAAAATGGCAAATATGTAGGGACAATACACACACATACACATTGTCCCTACATCTTTCCCATTTTTAGTGTGTGTGTGTGCGTGTGTGTGTGTGAGAGAGAGAGAGAGAGAGAGAGAATTGGTATGACTTAATTCATTTACCTTCTATTATTAGTACATTTATGTAGCTGTTGTTGAGATTTGTAGTGTCTTGTATAGTAGTAATTTGTAGTAATGTGTCTATGAGTATATGTAATAATAGTATAAAGGAAGAGGATGATTGATTTTCAGTACTAAGATATTCTACAAATAAAAGCATTTTGCTATATATTTTTTTATTTTACTTCCCTGATATTTTAGAGCATGATTTGCTGAACCCAACTAAATTTGTTTGTTCAGGAAAAAAATAAGTTTAGTTAGAAAAGCTCTTTTTTATATCATATGAACAGGCTTGGGAAACTGGGCTAAGGAGGAAGTAGATTGATTAAGGACTGAGTTTTACATTTCTACTTAGTTTTTTCAGGCCATCTAATGTAGAGTTAAGCATCGTTCAGTATGGCTAAATTCAGAACTGCAATTTTCCTTCAGCAAAATATATTCCATAATAACTGTACTTTATATTTAACAACAGAAACCACTTGGATGTCCACTACTTAATGCTCTTGACTGGTTTATGGAACCTTTAAACAGGACTGTCTGTGCTTGATAGCTGGGCCCATATATTTCTGATTTAGCTGCAATATAGTTGAAATGCCAGTCAAAATATCACATTCATTACAACTCTCTGATTCTTTAGAACTATTGGATGGACAATTTCCTCATTTTCAGGATCTCTTTCTGGGCATGCCTCAGCTACCCAGTAGTTCAGCTACCATAGTGTTCTTTCAAGGAGAAAGGTTGCTTGAGAATACATTGTCCCCTTCTGATAGGAATCCTCAACCAGACAAAAGTACAGTAAATATTTTTAATATCAGGTAATACACAATCTTGAGTACCTGCATTTGGATACAATGGGGAAAGGAGAAGTTGGTCTACCTGTAAAAAGGCATGATAGGTGAACTGTTATTATAACTAAATAATTACAGGAAGATAAAAAATAATACTTTGTGGAAATGCAACAGTGGTCATTTTAAAAAACAAGACTCTGTCAAAGGCACCCCTGCCACCTATAGTTTCCTTCCTGCTGTGCAATATTTTCAATGGGTAAACCAAGAGGGAGAAATGCTCAGGGCACAGTGGGTGTCTCGCATCAAAGCTTTATCAAGGTGAGGCATAAGCCCTGCAGCAGCTGACCAAGGCTGATAACAATCTGGGAGTATTTGAATGCAGAACAGTTCTTTCTTTCTTTTTCTTTTTCTTGTTCCACTTCATTTTCATTTCATACCTGATTCTCCTGTATCAGATAAATTCACACTATTTTCCTGATATTCATGATATTTTCCCATCTTCCTTCTTCAAATTATTTCTACCTGAGCCACTGACACTTCTGAGTGACAACAGACTTTCTGCCTGAACAAAAGGAAATCCCCCCACATTCTCTCTCTCTCTCTCACTCACACACACACACACAGAGAGAGACAGAGGTGTGCACCCATGTATACTTCTTTGTTTCTTTTCGCTAATCGTATTGTCATTTTTAATTTTATGTTTGTAACTTTTTAAAAAAAAAACTCTTGTTTTTTGCAGTTTTCTTATTCCAGTTGAAGAGAAAATCTGGTAAAGGTAAGGCTGACCTAGAATAAATGATGAACCTTTTACATCAGACATCTTTTGTGCTCCATGCACAAAAGCTCTGGATGTGGCCATTAAAGTGGAACCAACCCTTATTATGCCAATGTTTTGTAAAAGAGAATTCCAAACTGCCTTCTCCTCCTGACACTTGGGGCTTTTGTTTGTAGTAGATGAATGGTGGACAGTGAAAAGGTGGATTCCTCCATGTCTGAGGTCACAGCTATGTATTTTCCATTCTTCTAGCTACCTTGCCTGCAGCAAGGACTATTGAAAGGCATCACATTTAGCTGAGCTAAAGGGTTTGGCACAATAAACCAAACATTCCTTGTCCTCCTCTTCTTCAGCAAAATACTGGTGGATCAATGTAGGGAAGAGAGCCTCACCTATTGTAGTATCCTGGCCCACCCAGTGCAATAAGTATCTTCTCCAAACTGGTGCCTGAAAATCTGGATTGCCGTAGTTATGCTAATTGGGATATGAGGAGAAAGATGTTTTATACCTATTAAGTAGAGGACATCACACAATGCATTTGGGTTTCATATAGCATATCTTTTGAACTAACTCTTGTCAATTGTAAAATATGCTTTGTGTTACTGAATGTACATGACATTCAGTAACAGTGTTTCACTCAATATGCAAGCAAATTTAGAAACCTCAACAGTGGCCACAGGATTGGAACAGATCAGTTTTCCTTCCAATTCCAAAGAAGAGCAATGCCAAATAATGTTCAAACTACCGCACCATTGCACTCATTTTGCATACTAGCAAAGATATGTTCAAAATCCTACAAGCTAGGTTCCAGCAGTATGTGGACCAAGAACTACCAAAAGGCAGGATTTCAAAGAGGCAGAGGAACTAGAGATCAAATTGCCAACATATGCTGGGTTATGGTGAAAGCTAGGGAGTTTCAGAAAAACATCTACTTCTGCTTCATTGACTATGCTAAAGCCTTTGATTGTGCGTATCACAACAAATTGTGACAAGTTCTTAAAGAGTTGGGAGTATCAGAAATCTTATATGTCTCTTGAGAAACAAATATGCAGTTCAAGAAGCAATAGTGAGAACCAATCACAGAATTGAGAAAGGACTTTGGCAAGGCTGTATACTGTCACCTTACCTATTTAACTTCTATGCAGAGTGCATCATAAGAAAGGTGGGCTAGATGAATCACAAGTTGAAATTAAGATTGCCAGGACAAATATCAAGAACCTCAGACATGCAGATGATATCTCTCTAATGGCAGAAGGTGAAGAAGAACTAAAGAGCTTCTTGATGTGGGTGAAGGAGGAGAATGCAAAAGTTGGCTTGAAACGAAACGTTAAGAAAAGTAAGATCATTTCCTGGCAAATAGATGGGAAAAAATTGAGGTGGTGACAGATTTTATTTTCCTGGGCTCCAAGATCACTGCAGATGGGAACTACAGCCAAGAAATTAAAAGATGCCTGCTCCTGGGGAGGAAAGCTGTGGCAAATCTAGACAGCATACTAAAAAGCAGAGACATCAGCCAGCCCTGACTACACACAAAAGTGTGCATAGTCAGGGCTATAGTTTTCCCGGTTGCAATGTATGGCTGTGAAAGTTGGACCATAAGAAAGGCTGAGGGCCAAATAATTGAGGCCTTTGAACTATGGTGCTGGAGAAGACTCCTGTGAATTGCCTGGACTGCAAGGCAATCAAACCAGTCAGTCCTATAGGAGACCAATCCTGATTGCTCTTTAGAAGGCCAGATCCTGAAGATGAAACTCAAATATCTGTACTTTGGCCACCTAATAAGAAGGAAGGACTCCCTGGAGAAGAACCTAATGCTGGAATGATTGAGGGCAAAAAAAGAAGGGGATGACAGAGAATGAGATGAATGGATGGAGTCACTGAAGTAGGAGGTGTGAGCTTAAATGGACTCTGGGGTATGATAGAGGACAGGAAGGCCTGGAGGAACATTGTCCATGGGGTTGTGATGGGTCGGACATAACTTAGTGACTAACAACAACAACAAGGTGTGTGAACACAGTCATTTGTGCTTTATTCTGCAATCTGAGATTCAGATTTCTCCTGAGATTCAAACAGTCTCTATCCTAGTGGTGTGTTGAAGGGCCTTGAAGACCTTGCTTTTTGCCAAGGCTTTTGGCAAGGATTGTTTGTGCCCCTTTCCTTCCTTTTCTTTGTTTACATCCATGTTTGTTTTCACTGCCATCTATGTTCCTTTGCTTTGCGTAGTTGTTGTGGTTTTTATCCTAATTTTTGTTTTACAATGATTTTAACAATTTGTAATTTGTGCTAGGAGTTGCTGGGAGTAAGGCAGCATAAAAATTTATTATTATTATTATTATTATTATTATTATTGTTGTTGTTGTTGTTGTTGTTATGTAATAGCTCAGCTGTTAAAGAAACTGAGCTTGTCAGCTGAAAAGCTGACAGAGAGGATTCAAGACTTGAGTGCTGTAAATGGGTTGAGCTCCGTTCCTTCTCCAGCAACTTCCATGCCAACAATTTGAAATAATGCAAATAAAAGTAGATTAATGGTTCCACTTTGGTGGAAGGCAACAGTCTTCCATGCACCTGCTGTATAGCCATATTGGCTACATGATCATGGAAAGTATCTTGGGACCATGCTGACTCTCTTGCCAAGAAACAGAGATGAGCAGTGAGCCCTAGAGTCAGATGTGACTGGACTTTACTATTATTAAACAAGTTGTAATAAGGTAAAGGATTAGCATGATATGCGAAGCAGTTAGTCATCCCTAACTTTTGGCTAGCTGTGTGTATTATGACAAAATTCATAGAAGTCTTTGTACAATTAAGCTAAATTACAGTAGCATTGTAGTAACATATTAATACAACTTGCAATGTAATGTGAATTCTATGATATCCACTATGATGATTTAATTGCACAGCATATTGATGAAATCTCTGCAGGCTAATCTGGAATACTTCATAATTCTCTTGTTTTTACAAGAATTTACATCCTCTAGCTGCCAAGTAAAAATGTTGAAAGTAAAGATAGGTCTAGATATACAAACATGTAAACTATAATCTATTAATTGAAATAAATGGCCAAAAATTTCTGACCTTCAACACCCATTGGGTGTGATTCAGTTATACTATTCACCAGAGTGAATAGCATGATGCCTAAGCACAATAAATTATTTTTCTTTGGTTCCCATGCAGTTCAAGCAGGTACTTGCATCTAAGCAAAATTGAACCTAATTTTAAGCCTACTGGAAATTTTCATTCTAAGTTTTGGTACTAGATGAAAATATTGTATACATTTTGTCTGAATGGGGAAGAGAACTGTATAACAGGTATTCTCAGGAAAAATGCAAATAACTGAGTCTAAGATCCTATTCACCTGCCCATTCATTTAAACATAAACGTGGTTATATTTAGTGACATTTATTCCTGCAGAGAAATGTATAGGATTGTACTGTTCCTATTGCAATATTTCAGTCATGATTGGGACCTAAATTTTTTACATTACTTTAAGAAAATCTATTAATAGGTGGGACTAAATTCTAAATTTACAACTAAACTGGAAACCTAAGGAGATGCTTGGGATCGTGTGGATTTGCAATAAGAATTTTGCTCTGTATCACTGCCATTCTCTGAGCATCTCCATGTAAAGGGACATCTGGTAAGCCCAAATGGGAAAACTAAGCCTCTCAAATGTAAATGGCTGCTAAGCATACTCAGGTGGTTAGCCATCTCAATCCATGGGGTCAGAACACAGTAAGACTTTAATCACTGACATAAACACAGCTGGGTAAGCCTATCTACATTTGGTACTCCAAATTTCTGATTCACTCTTTTCTCCAAGAAAATCCTTTTGAAGAGCCCAATTAACTCAGATGGAAAAAGAAAATAATTGTTTCAGTGTTGGAAATTGAAATGAGAGAAATTATCATTGTTCACATTTAGTAGATACATTTCTTTGTCTGTGCTTAAACAGGTTTTTCAGGATTTTTTAGTACAGCCAAAAAAACCCTGCAACACTATTTGAGCAGAAACAATAGTTTCTAAGAAATAAATGTTTTCCCCATGGACATTGACATTCATGACACTTATTATTGTTAAGTCTCCTATCTTTATTCTGAGTTCCTCAATTAAGTACAATCAATATTCCATTGTCTTTTATTGTAAAAAAAATTCACACCAGTAAAAGTATTTGTATGAAAGAGTAAATTATTTTAATGCTGAACTTTAAAAATAAAGTTACAGTACTGTGCTGAATATTTCTATTTGAAAATACCATAAATCCTACATTCAAAAAGTCAATTTTCAAATAAAATTATAAAAACTTAGTCTTAGTTAAATTTGTCCCACTGATTTCAATAAAATCATCAGCATAAACTGAAATTATTTATCAGGAAATGTGTATATAGCTAACAGGAGGCTTCAATGAATGTAATATAATATTAATTTGGGGGGGAAATGCACAATTTTGCTACAGGAAAGGAAGAAAACCTTCTAAATATAACAGTCATAGTTAAAGATTCTAAACAGAAATGTTATCCTAAATCAACAGGTAAATAGCTAATAGTTCTGAAACTTTAGGGAGCAAAGAAAACAAAATACAATTTGTAGAAGAAAGGGAGAAAGAAAAGGCAAGGTGATGTAACTGTAGTGGAAAGTTCATTAATGTCTTGTTTTTTCCCATTCTTTATCAATATAATATTTATGACTTCAGATCTGTCATAACATTACTATTTCTAATATCCACTGGTAACAGGAACAACTTGTACAAATGCAAGTGTTAATTGAAACATTCCTCTGCTGTTTTCAATTATATATCTGTTAGAGAAAGAGTAAATGAAGATGTATAGGATAGTACAGTACTTAAAACTGAGCCAATTTTCTATTTTGCTTTTGTGTCTCATTGTTTTTTCTACCATTATTGTTGTTTTAAAAGCTAAATAATATGAGAGTTCTCTCAAGCAAAATGGAATATATTTCTGACTGAATATTTGTTTTGCTTCATTGACACAACAGAAGAAAAATACCATATTGATTTCTGTTAAAAAATCAAGTAAACTGGAAAGGGTGTCCAGTTTCAGTGCAAATCTATAGTAATTAGAAGCTTCAGACAGACCCTAAGTGACCCTCATTTATTTTTGAACAGAAAATAGTTTTTGTCTAACTTGGACAGAAACCAGATGAACACTTGCAAGGTTATATGAAACAGCAATATCCTTCTTAGAATAACTATATGTTGGGAACAGGCTTGTTTGCCTATCTGTGATGTGAGCTTGATGGACTTTGTTATAGGTTTTGTACTTGGCATATCTTAAGCCTATTTAGAACATCAACACCATCAATCAAAGAAAAGAATCACAGTAACCACAGCTGGATGAACCTTGGGTATTATGGAAAGCTATTTATCATCTGAGCATTTCTGTCTCACCACACTCCTTCAGTCCCAGACCAATTTGCCCTCTCTAGAAATATTCTCTGAATCAGGAAACATATGACTAATAAAAGCACAAAGACTGGTTGGTAGAGGTCAACACTTGTTCTTAACCAAACAGGTGGACTACTTACTTATGTTAGTTCTCTTGAATATTGCATTCATTCTTGAATATTGCATTCAATATTGCATTCATTCATTCAAAAAATAAACAAATAAACAAAATGATGTCTATTCTGAAACACAAATATGCAAAAAAAAAAAAAACTTCAGAGGCATAATATATTAAAATCAGAGGCATAACATATTCTTGTGTTATAACTAGGTTGCCCTTAAAAATGTACACAATTCTGTAGCTCGAAAATATTTTAGAAGTGCAAAGGTTATATTACTATAATGCAATGTGCAAACAACATTCAAAGCTTAATCATTAAAAACAATAGTCTTGTTTGTCATTAAACAATAATCTGTCTTATAGTTTCCTGGCCTCGTGAACACTTCTTAAATCCCAGAGGAGCACAAAATTTGTCATTTCCTTCTAATTGGCGTTTTAGTGGCAGTCTTGCTGATATCTCTAAGACAAGTCCTATCCCTAAAAAATTATCAAATAGTTTGGCTTTCCCCTTAATAAATTTATCTATATTTATAATCTATATTTATCTATATTTATAATCTATATATGTATCTATATCTATATATCTGTCTTTCTCTGTGTGTAAGTGTATAGGTGTGTGTGTGTGTGTTTGTGTGTGTGTTTTCCATCATCATTGGAATTACATGAACTAAAGAAGAAGAAAAAGAGAGAGCTGGCACCTGCATTTTATCTTTTTCAAAGCTGAATAATTGAATAACTTCCACCACCATTGTTATTTCAGACATTCTTAAAAACTACTTAAAAACACAAGCATATTAATACTTTGTCAATATGTATAAAGCTGCCTTCATGGATTAAGTTCATATAAAATAAACTTTTGTAAGCTTAATTATATATCATGTTAAATTACAAATCAACAACTGGATTCACATTTGCACTAAGCATAAACTCAGATCAAGAATGGTTGAATGTGAGGTGCAAGTTCAATCCTAGACATGGAAACTTGATCCCACTAATACATGGATGTCAAACTGAAGGCCTGGGAGCTGGAGTTGGCCTGTGAGGTGCTTAGATCTGACCCATGGGGCCACCCTTGAAAGAGCAAAGGACTGGTCTGCGGTGCCTCTGCCAGCAAAAATGGAGCTTGAGAGGCCCATTTTCACTGGCAAAACGCTCAGACCAATGCAGGTGCCCCCCAGCACAAGTGACATCATGTTGCCATGCCCAGCCTGACCATGGCCCCCCAGCCCTCCAAGGTCAAACACAACCCTGATGCAGCCCTCAATAAAATCGAGTTTGACACTCCTGCACTAATATATCTGCTAAGCCCATTTTTCCATTCTTTAGCAAGAGTTTTCCCTCCTAGCTTAATAGCTTGGAACTAATTAAACTAAGTCAGAATTAGCTCCTTTTGCAAAATATTTGCTTCATGAAGAAAGCTTTCCATTTTTAGGAGCCAGGCTTAATATAAGAATAAGCCAATGCATTCCTAGGATTTTGTTGGAGATATAAAAATTAAAATTCTGTGAAGCCTAAAAGAAGAGCAAAAAAATTATATTTCCTTACTGCCCAAGCGTAATCATTGAATATTATGAAAAAAACACTTGAGTGATATTTGTTCTTCAAGAAAAAATGTTAATTCTTGCCAATGTCATATTACTATGGACATCTTTTTCCAACTCTCCTCCAGGGCTTCGAATAATGAGTCAGAAAATTGTTCCCGTGTGTTAGCCCTGTCTCCACACCTGTATCATATACATGTCAAAAGCAGAGATGTTTGGTAAGTGAGTCTCTCCATAGTATTGGCACCAAGGCTTTTACATGGAATTTCCAACATGCCTGGCACAACAGCTCCTCATTTTCCTGAATTACATTTTTGTTCCATAGCTAGTAGAATGGAGAAATCCATCCATCCATCCATCCATCTCTAATATCTTATGGTGCTTCTTGGAAAAAAATTAGAATAAATTATTTATCATCTTGTTTAAATCATAATGGTTCCTTTATGCATTAACTGCAACATGGAATAGACAAGCTACTCCTTGGCAAATCACCTTCTTAATTTATACCATGTGCCCATGAATTGCACAGAGAGGTACAATCACTTTTTCCAGTCACCCAATTGATCAACAGACCAGTGGTGAGCAATCCCAACAATTCTGGATTATTTACTCTTTCCTAACAGCTAAAAAGAAATGGTTGGTTTTCTAGGTGAGTGAAGCACAAACATAACCTCAGGACTGTGGTCAAGATCATTAGAAGGGATGAGATTACAGCCTCTTCAAATGCACAACTCTGATTGTATATGTTTATGATGGTAGTCAGCTAGAAAGTTTGTGTAGACCATAAGAATATGCAAGGTATGCAAGTAAGATGATTTTGTTAAATATTTTCAGGTGGAGTTTGCAACCAAGTTTGCTTATGGCATTAAACAATGATTTATTTGTAATCTGCAAATATGCTAGTCTAAATTTAAACAAACCAGAATAATTTGTTCATTTTAGTAACTATTTATATTTACTTTACTGTATAACTTCGGTAGAGAATAATATTTCCATATTGTGCTAGATCTATTATTCTTATTTTCCAGGACAAATCAAAGTGTTATTTATTCATGACCAAGGCCTATCTCTCATTACATGTGTCCCAGGTCTGACTTATGAAGTTAAAAGTGGGAAGAGTATTTTGCTACTGATTGTTTAAATTGCCTCAGAAGCTAAATCTGTAGATTTTTCTTTCTTTCTTTTAGTAAATGAATATACTAGCAGAATGCTTGGGACCCTTCAGGTTCAGACTGTAGCATGGATATATTCTTTTGTATGTGGTTTAACTATCTGGTACTGAGAAAGCAAAGGAATATGTCTAGGACCTTTGAAGCAAGCAACATTTTATTGATGCATGAAACATACTAAAGGATGCATAATACCACCAAATTTATTGGTGGTATTCAAATTCAATAAATTACTTCTAGATGTTGGCTTTTACTATAGCATGAAATTTAGCACTAACATAACCAGATGTGATACCAAGGGAAACCCTTATGACATTTGAAAGATATATTAGTCAAATAAACATCTTACAAGAATTTTGATTTAAATTTAGGAACAGGAAATATTGAATATGTATTGTATATATCTTGAGCAGGTGAAGATAACAAAATGTGATTATATTATTGTACCTAACTATGTAGGTGTATACATTTCTGAATCAATTGCTCTCTATGGCAATATTCAAATATTTTAACCATACATTTGCTTATTGCCATAAATTCCACTATAATGTGGAAACGTTGTGCAGCATTTAAGATATACTAGAACTGAAAGACCCAGGATCAGCCCCTCCTTCAGCACAAAAACTCCATAGATGTCCATAGGTATAGAGCAAATGACAAAATGTATGCAATGACTTATCTTCTTGAATCTAACTTCAGTTTGTTCCTTTGAGATACATTTCAATTTTATTTATTTGTTCTTATACATTTATGATTCCATACCAAACTGGTTTGTATACCAGACACATAAATATATACAAAGATGAATATCACTTATGAACTAGTGACTGATAAACAGGTGCAAGTACTAAATTTAATTTTAAAACTGAAATCAAATTTGGAAAGAAAATACAAGGAATATCAGCATAAACAACTATTTTCCATTCCATTACTTTGTGATTCACTGTTAAAATTCAACTTCAAATGTCAGTAGCTCTGAAAAGCATCATAAACTTTGAAGCCTGTCTGTGGATTTTGAAAGCAAGATAATTGCAGTAGCTTTTGCTTTCAGCCTCCAAGTAAAATGTATCCTTGCTAAATTGGATGTCCCAAGAGGCTTGCTTCTACCATCCCAACCTTGACCTTTCTTCTGACCCCGTCACTTCCTCTACATGGTTAACACATGCCAGCTCAGGTTAAAAATAGTATTATCATCAACAAAGTGATTTCACCACATTAGAAGACTCTGTGGTAGATCTATGGTCCTATTAAAAGACTCTCTGTTATGCCCATAATGAAAGGACTTTTTTTGTTACAAAATCTTCACTTCTACAGTATGCTACACATCAGTTTCTGCTTGTAGTATGCTACACATCAATTTCTGCTTGTAGTTGTTGCATCTTCTTTTATTCTTCTTTTATGCTTCAGTTGTTCCATATCATCATACAATATAGTAAGCCATGGCTTCTTTACTGGGCTTTATGATGGTTTATTTAGTAAATTACAGTTTCCAGGTTTCTAGGATTGCTCATTCCAGTGATAAGCAATCTTTGATCCTAAGCTGCAACTCAAACCCCAACTTTTCATGTGCCTTCAAGATGCCCACCATGACAGAAGCAGGATTCTATTTCCGAATACTTTTTTCTTCCTGGAAAGTTTTAAGGTTTCTAAGTGTTAGATATTTGCATACTTGAAATACTACAATTGGATTGGCCTGCCCGGTGGCGGGAGATTTGAAGAATTGTCATTGGCTGCAAGCCGTGAGCAGCCGCTATAAAAAAGGCTGCCATGGCTCAGCAGTTGTTCAGTCCAGCGAGACAAATAAAAAAGAGCTGAAGTCTAACTGGTCTCAAATCAATCTTTTCCCACAATATAACACTGGTGATGAGGATGGGATACTGAGACAAAGGAGACCAGTTGAGCATGTGGCAATGAGACCGAGCAAGACAAAATGGCTGGCAGCAACTCGCCACCTGCACTGTTCAACCCAGCGGCGGAGGACTAGGACTCTTACATCGACAGATTGCTCATGTTCCTTGAGAGCAATGATCAACAAGGGATATCCGAAAACCAAAAGAGAGCCATTTTCCTAACCCATTGTGGGCCCAGAATTTTCAAGCTGGCCAAAGCATTGGCAGAACCCCAAGATGTGAAGCAGATGGCGTGGCCAGATTTGGACAAAGTGCTACAAGCCCATTATGCACCAGCCGTCTCAATCCTCATCAAGAGGCACGAATTCTACAAGTGAGATCAAAAGGAAGGTGAGAGCATAGGAGATTTCATTGCAGCCCTAAGAGACATTGGCGGAGCGTGCAAATTTCTCAATATGGACGAGGCCATGAGGGACTGCGTGGTCCTCAGATTCAGAGATCTACAGAGCTGATTATTGACCAGACCCAAAATCGCAATAACCAAGGCTATTGCAGAAGCTCTTGCAGTGGAAGCAGCGCAGAAATCAGCAGCTATCATGTGGCAGATGAATAAAGCAACACAAGAAGCCTAGCACAGCCCAAGAAAAGAAGACAGATGGAACTCAAAAGCCCACCACCACAACACACCATGAGGACATTGAATTCCTGTCCGAAACCAACGAGGGGGAAGAAGAGATCAATAGGCTCCAGTCGGAAAAAAACAGATGAGACCGGAGAGAAAGGAGAACTGAATTCCATTGTGCTGGGTGCGAAGGGGACCATCCACGTTCCGAGTGCCGTTTTCTCGACACTGTGTGCAGGCATTGTGAAAGGTGGGGACACATAGCTAGAGTCTGCCAGAATAGAAATAGCTACAGCCCTAGACGAAGAGGAAGCACCCCCC
>BHFT01033006.1:1441-15097 GCA_004320025.1 Laticauda laticaudata
GGGAAGGCGGCAGGGGGGCATGGCCAGCTTGATGTCACTCATGTTGTGGGGGGGTGCCTGTTGTGGCCTGATCATTCTGCCAGTGAAAACAGGCTCCTGAGCTCCATTTTTGGCTGGAACAGCCTCCTACAATCCTCTGCCCACGAAAACGGAACTCAGGAGAGCTGCCCGAGCTTAATTTTTTCCTGGCAGAGGCACCGCAGGCTGGTCCTTTGCTGTTTCCAGGGTGGCTCCATGGACCAGATCTAAGCACCCTGTGGGCCAGATCTGGCCTATGGACCTTGAGTTTGACACCCCTGCCATAGAAGGGTCTAAGATGATTCTTCATCTGATGTCTCCCCCCTGGCGTTGCCTTCCTAGGCCTTGGGGATGCAGGAGAGAGACTGCAGAGCCAGGGGAAGGAGTCAAACGAGGAATCAGCTCAGAGTCCCTCCATGGTCACAAGAGGACAACCCTCCTGGAATGTTACAGAATCTCCTCTGGTTTACCCAGGTGCAAACCTTTCATTGAGAAGATTCCTACGCATAGGTTTGAGCACTAAATCAGTACCTTTGAACTCAGGGCATTTGGACCTGGCCAACAAAATGGCCAAGTCAACAAAAATAGCCAACCGAAGAAGATGACCCACATCTCAGGAAGGGCAGAGAGGAGGGTGCCCATTCTGTAGACACAATGATTTACGTTGACATGCCGGTACTTTCCTTGACAAACGTTCATCATTAAAAGATGAAAAGCCTTTCAAATCAGCGAAACCGTGCAGTTGCAAAGTTTGGGCTGCTGACTAAGGAAGCTGTCAGGCTTTTAGGAGAGCTTGCATTATTCCCCCTCCCCTCCCCCTGCTCCTTTCCATTCTCCTCCTCCTTTGTATACAGCTGGGGATTTGTGTCCTGTTTTGTTTTTTTATTATGTATAATGGAAATAATCTATGAGTTGGTAGCAGTTTCTCAGTAAATGGCATTTGATTAATGGTCAAAGAAAGGAAGGGCCCATTAATCAGTCTCAGCAGATGTTTATTGCTTTGACATTACAGCAAAGTGGGGTTTGCAAAAGTGGGGTTCGTGCCTTTGTTCACCAGTTGCACGTATGTGATCCCAATGTGCAAGACCAGCAAAAAAAGAATTCATTCTTCTCCTCCTCCTCCTCGCTCCTCCTCATCCTCCTCCTCCTCCTCTACTCCTCCTCCTCCTCCTCCCTCCTCCTCCTCCTCCTTTCTTCCTTCTTCCTTCTCCTTCTGCTTCTCCTGCTGCTGCTGCTGCCTCCTATTTCCTCTCCTCCCCTACCTCCCCCTTTCCTCCTCCTCATCCCACCGCTTCCCTCCCTTCTCTTAACTTTCCTTCTTCCTTTCCTCTTCCTCCTCCTCCCCCTGCCTCTCTCTTTTCCTGGCTCCCCTTGCCTTTCCCGCTACCACCTCCCCATTCTCTCCTCCTCATCCGCCTCATTCTCCCCTCCCCTTCTCCAACCTCCCCTTCCCTCCCTCCCTTCCCTTCCCTTCTCCTTCTCCTTCTCCTTCTTTCTCTCTTCCTCCTCACCCTCCCAATGTATATAGTGCATAAAACAGTAGGGAATTCCAGCCCCCGGATGTCACCATCTCATTTCAGTCCCACCTTCAACTCTATGTCCCACTGAGTTACTTTGCTTGAAAAATGTTTCCAAACCAAAGGCCATGTCTCTCTCTAGGGCAAGGCCATAGATTGCTGAGTTAATGAGAACTAGAAGCAAGGATGCCATCGATCTCCTCTGTAAATTTTGCAATGAAAAATACACCCAGGGCACCATTTCTCTCCCCTTCATCGTGTTGGAAGGAGGTGAATCAAACTGGTATCTTGTGTCCTTAACGCTTGGGTGCTTCCATATTTAAAACAAAATCTGGGAAATTAATATATTGACTCAGGGAGAACAGGGAAAGCAGGAAAAAGAGAAAAAGAAAGAAAAAAAAAATATGCTACCCCTGCCGGGAACATTCCAAGGCACACAAGATCCATTAGGATTCTCTCCAGTGAACTGACTACGGTGCATGGAATAATAGTCAAATATTTGTAATGTTAATGAACATGCAGACACGGTTTGCAAACTCTCCTTGGCTGGAACCGTTCAGTGGTTATAAATATATAATGCAGCATGCATACAGGATGAGGCGAAACGGAAGTGATAAAAATGCAAATGGCTTTCCTGTGGGGTAGGGTGGGGACTAAGTAATCTTTTATGAGATGCTGTAGGGAGAGTTGTCTCTTTGGTGCCTGCTGGCAGGGTGATGCAAAACTACATGAATAATGGGCCTTGGATCTTAGAGGGTAATTTGTCCTCTTGCCATGGATTTAACTCGATCAGGAGGTGGAGGGAAGGACAGGTTTTGGTTGGAGGAAACAGAAGAAGGCGGGTGCATGTAGGGTCTTTTCTTCACTTTTCGGAAAGAGGCAAGGCTTGTAACCCTTCCTTCCATCCTCATCCTCTCTTCCTCCCTCCCTCCCTTCCTTTTCCCTTCCTTTCCTCTTTCCCTCATCCTTCCTTCCTTCCTTCCTTCCTCCTTGCCTGCCTGCCTTCCTTCCTTCCTCCCTTCTTCCTTCCTTTTCCTTCCTCCCTTCTTCATCCTCTATTCCTTCTTTCCTTCTCTCCCTTCTCCCTCCCTCCCTTCCTCATCCTCCCTCTCTCCTTACTCCCTTGCTCCTCCCTCCCTCCCTTCTCTATTCCTTCCTTCTTTCCTTCTTCTCCCTTCCCCTCCCTCCTTTCCTCATCTTCCCTCCCTCCTCCCTTCCTCCGCTTGCCTTTTTTTAAAAAATAAGAAGCTTCAGAGAATGAAGTCCACGGATGGGCCAAAACTCTAGATTCAGAGGCGGGATCTCTAAAAAAACACACTGGAGACCCACCACGGAAGAAAAGAATACTTCTAGCCGGGCTTGGGATCATCCCAAAGGCACTTTATTGGCCACTGCAGGAGCCAGGAAGCTGTATTAGATGGGCATTTGGTCAGATCCAAGTAGAAAGCTCTTCCTTTCATGGTTTTAACCCTGCTTCCCAAGGATGGCAGTTCTTGGCAGGTAGTAGCAAAAGCTCAGATGTTTGCACAGCTTCTGTTGTGCAGGAGGGATTGTATCCTTGCTTTGCAAGGTCAAAAAATCAGGCAGGCTTGCCTTATCTATTACTGCTCAATATTTACTACTGGCATCTCATTAGCCGGTCGATCTCTCCAGGCTCAGCACTGTGGGAAACGGAACCTCTTCGGCGGTTCCCTCTTCGGTGTGATAGATTACACCAAATTAATGTGAGATGCCCAGCATTACAAGGGTGCTGGCTTGTACCAGTCGCTACAGTCTGGAGGGAGGGGTGGTATTATGAATTAATATTCACCAACATGACTCCGTATGCCGAAAGGATAAAGATGTGTGTGGCAAGACAGTACGGGAGAGGGGGAAAAAAAAAAGTATTATCCAGTCTGCGAAGCTTTCTCCCTCTTGATTTTGCTTCAGTTAATGAGAGGTCTGCAACGAGACAGATGGCATTGATTTAAGGAAAAAAAATTAATTTGGTGTTGGAGGTTTTCTGGAGGCTTCAAGAAAAAGGAAGATGGAGGACAAACAAGCCTTTGAACAGCAAGAAGAGAAATCCACCAGAAATGTCTTCTAACCGAGAAGGTGCTTGGCACACGACATGTTTGAGGTTTCCGATTAGCTGTTGTTGTGTGGATGGGTTTCCCCAAGTTAAGGCTCCTTCCAGGAGGATGGGTTCATCTCTCAGGATCTCAGCAAGCAAGACCCCTTCTGGATGGGAAACAACAGTTAGACCAACTTAGCACCTAGGAGTTCCTAAGAAGGAACCCCCTGCCTTCTCCTCACTAAAGATCTCTCCTTTTCCCTCTCCTCCTCCTTCTCCTCTTCCCTCCTCTCCTTTTTCTTCTCATTCTCCTCCTTCTTTCTCCTCTCCTTTTCCCCCTCATTCTCCTCTTCCTCCTCCCTCCTCTCCTCTCCTTCCCCCTCTCCTTCTCCTTCTTTTTCTCCTCGTTCTCCTCCTCTTCCTCTTCCTCCCCTTTTCCATCTCCTTCTCCCTCCCCATCCCCTTTCTTTCTTTTTTCTTTCCTTCCTTCATTAGAAGGTTCTAGATTCTTCATCATTCCTATTGATTTCAGTCCAGATTATTTGGAAGGAATAGAATTAATGATGAAGCCAATTAAACCCCCTGCACCACCCCCAAGCCCCCCAAAGCTTGGCATTTCTGTCCCCAAAAAGATTCCCAATGAATATTCAAAAAAATAATAATAATCCAAAGAACAGCACAGTTGCTTAAAGTAGGATTTGCCCTCAAAATTTTTGACCTTAGAGCTTAGCTTTTGCAAAAATCCGTCCAAAATCTATTTGGCTTCATTTTGAAGAGCAGTAGATCTTTTCTTTTGAATTATTTAGAAGAATAGTAGTCTAGACATGAAAAAAAAGGCTTTCATAAAAAAGTGACCTAAAAACAAGGTTTGATAAAATAAACATTAGATCAACTATATTTGGTTGAAACAAAAATTTGACAGTTTGGATGAATCTGGCTGATGACAAACCTCCAATTACATCCAATTCTGGGTTTGGGGTCAGGAGGGAGGCAGAAAATGCTGACAGGCCTGTTTATCTGCCCATCTGTTTGTTCATCTGTTTGTCAGCCCATCTGTCTCTCCATCCATCCATCAGCCTGTTTGTCTGTCTATCCGCCTGTGGCTGCTCATCAGTCCCCATCCTCTTGTCTGGCTGTCCATTCCTCCATCTTTCCATCTATTTGTCTGTTTGTCTGTCCATCAGGATGAAGTCTGTATGTCTGGACAGATCTGGAAATTGGTTTGGTTTTTTTTGACAAGGATAGTATTTTACAATCTATGCAAGGCTGCATACAACATAAATTGTATCCTGTAAAAGTAAGTTTCAATAAGAATCCAGGATCTGCCAAGATACCAGATGGCTATTTCTGTATTTCAAACCACATGGTTGTATCCCCTCACAAGGCAACCCAACTTTTCCCCTCCAGCTAGTTCAGATCGAAGCGTAACCATTCTTATTAACAGTTTAAAATTGCCAGGAGATTAGATTTCTAGTCCCATTGCTATTTGTCTCTTTTTTTTTTTTTTGCTTTCTGAAGAGAAGGAAATTAAAATGCACAGAACTGCTTTGTGTAAAAATGACCTTATTTACGGAAGCTAATGACTATTGGTCTCTCTTTTAAAAAACACGCACACACACACACACACACAACAAGAGGAATCTAATTCTATCCAGAGGAGATAGAGTGACAAATTGAGTTTAATTTCCCCCCCCCCAACCTTAAAATTATTNTTAATTTCCCCCCCCCAACCTTAAAATTATTATTATTGTTTTACACTTTCAAACTATCCTGTTGTGGGTTCCGGAAAAGCATATTTGGTACTCAGCCTCCCATTTTTCTCTTCACAACAGCCTTGTGAGGCAGCTTAGTTTGAAGAAACAATCTCCTTTTAATGACCGCATAATCCCTTGTGGGGTGGAGTCTGGGCAACTGAATGGAGCTGAGTGATTACTGGCCGGATGCCCTTCCTGTTGCCAACGCGGAGTTATATCCAGCAGATCTGGGAAAACACCAGCTTCCCTGTGTTCCCTTGTGTTGGAAGGACATAAGTCTCATCAGCAAGACAGCTACATTCTCCAAATCACCTGGCTACTCTTCAAGGAAAGATTGCACAACTAATTGCAATCGAGACAGGGGCCCTTTTAAAATGGGCAAGAGACAATTTCTCTGATGCAACCATCATCATCCTCTTCTTTTTATGACCCCATGATCCCTTACGGGGGGGGGGGAAGTCTGGGCAAATAGAAATGGAGCTGATATTATTGGCCGGATGCCCTTCCTGTCACCAATGTGGAATTTGTTCAGCATATATATTCTTATCATGCCCAGAGTGAGAAATATCTGCCTCTACGTAAGATCGAACTCGCAGCCTCCTGATTGTGAAGCAAGAGCTCCACCTCTAGGCCACTGCACCACTCAAGTTGAAGAAACAAATACTAGCCAAAAAAATCCCAACCATCTAGGTTCATCTTTTGACAGAAATAAACCATAATTCCTCCATTAAAACTGGGTCCTCCTGCATCCTGTTCACATTTAATCAGGGTGTTCACACATTGGGACCATCTTAAAGACTGGACACATGAACATTCTTGCAGTTTTTGATCAACGGTTGAATGATCAGTTGCTAACTGTGGTATTTTGACATGGTGTCCTCTTGGAACGGAATGATTTTGTATCTTATTTAGTCCAAACAGAAATGTGTGAAGGTTTAAATCCATCTTAGAATAGAGCTGGAAGGGATCTTGGAGGTTTTCTAGTCCAGCCCCCTGCTCAAGCAGGAGAACATATATATTTCAGACCAGTGATTGTCCAGTCTCTTTAAAAACCTTCAGTGATGAATCAACCACAACTTCTGGAGGGAAGTTTTGTTCGGATAATTGTCCTCACTGTTAAGAGGTTTCTCCTTAATTCCAGGTTGCTTCTCTCCTTGATTAGCTTCCAACCCTTGCTTCTTCTCTTGCCCTCTTTATATTTTAAATCTATATAGAAAAGGAGAATCAAGAGAAGAAGACCAAGTCTTTCTCAGATCACGGGTGGGGAACAATGACTCCCACATGACCTGTGGGACATCAACTCCCAGAATTCCTGAGCAAACATGGGAACTGAAGTCCATGGGTCACAAAGGGGCCATTGTTCCCCACCCCTGGCTCTACATGGTCTTCTTATATCCCTGCTCATCCTTGTCCTCTGTGATATTTAACTCTTTAAGTGTGAAATTATCAGGAGACTTCTGAACAGTATAAAGAGCTTCTTTATTATAAGCATTTGCAAAGGCTGGACTTCTGTGCTCATATAGTTGGAGCTACAGTATGCATCTTCCATAGGCATAAATGATGGTTAAATATAGTTTCAAAGCTCCAGCCCCAGTTTCTACCCCTTATCTTCATTGGTTGGTTTCTAGGTGGCTTCCTCCCTTTTCCCGGCACTTCCATCCCATCAGTTTATTTATTTCCAGTAATTTCCTTCCCCTTGGTTAGTCCAACTGTTGTCAACGCTATTAATTTTAACATGACAACTGGACAACTTCACCTGCCAGCTATTTTTCCTTGACCTGCCAGCTATTTGTTTGACTGGAATGTGCAAAACATTTATAGTCTTGTTACTGTAATACAGAGAACATTCTTACACAATGTTTTACTTAATATCTCATTAGGGTTTCTCAGGTTACATAGGGCTAAATATGGCGTTACCATTGCTCTGTCTTTTACAAGAATAATTCTTACTTCTCATATCCTCCTTTCTGTGTGGAGAAGATCAGGTGAACATCTTCAGATGTTCTGAAATGAGGCACCCTAAATGGACCTGTCATCCTCTATACTTGCTGATATAATTAACAGACTCACAGATCCCTCAGCCTTGTTTTATTATATTCAGAATTGTGCTCTACCATCAGAGATTTATTACCTGAAGCGTAGAGACTTGGACCACAAATGGATCATCTAACTAACCTCTTCTTTGCCAGGCTGTGATTTGCCATGGAAGACGGATCTTGCATTCTGGGCTCGAGAACTGTCATTTTCATTTTTTAATCTCAGCAAGGAATGATGCTTACATTTTAATAGAGGTTGCCACCCTCCCGTCCCACCTGAAAATGTTACGGCTTGACCTTTGGGGTGAGACTTATTTTAAAAAATAATATAAAAAGCACCCCTTCCTTCGCTGCTCGAGCAGCGTTAATAAATTGTGCACTTTCCATCTTCGTGGTTCCCGACATTCAGCAAAAAAACTAAGACAAAAAAACAAAAACAAAGATGTGACTCTTATTTTAAGGGCCAATTTAATGGAAAGAAAATGTTTCTATTTTACTCTAAGCTGCTTCCCATAAGTCTTTCTGCTTGCAATTCTGGTCTCTATTTTTATTTGCATGGGAATCTGTAGTAAAGCTGATAGCAAAGTTTAAACATATGGTGGCTTTTTTGTTATTTAAAGCGCTGTTCTTGAGCATGGAAGGCTGGGTGTTTCTTCTTCTTTATAATAGACCCATGATGGTGAATCTATGGCACGTGTGTTGGAAGTGGCATGCAAAGCCACTTCTGCCGGCATGCAAGAGGTTGCCCGGAAGAACCCCACTGCGCATGCACGTGTGCTGCCTACCTGCCAGCTAATTGTCAGGTATCTGGTGCCCATGTGCAGGGGGCACAGGAGACATGTGTGCATACTCAGAGGTGTGTGTGGCATGTGTGTGTGGGAGGTCACGCGTGCATGCACAGGGGGCGTGCCCCCCCGCATGCATTGCCTTCTGGGCACATGAGCAAGCACACGCAAACGCACTTGCAATTTTAGGGATGGGAGCCCAAAAAGGTTAACCACCATTGTAATAGACTGTTGAAGAACAGAGAGAGATACAGATTCAGATAATCAGAGTTGGAAGGTACCTTGTGGGTCATCTAGTCCAACCCCCCTGCCCAAGTGGGAGACCCTACACCATTTCTGACAAATGGCAGTCCAATCTCTTCTTGAAGGTCTCAACTGAGGTGGAGGTGGAGTCAAGCGTGGAATTAGCCTGGAGATCTTACATGCCCACAAATGCTTTTAGTCGAACTCTTCTCAAATTCCTTTTATCTAGTGCCAATTTAGTGCTGACCATTAGTTGATTCTTGTATGTAGGCAATAGCAATAAATTAGATTAACTAGAATTTTGTGTATGGTCCTGATTTTTCTTTCCTGACATTAATTTAGATAAGAGTTAATGGGATTCAAGAGAGGTCAAAAGTCCAAACTTTTGTGGGAATATAATGACTCCATGCTGATTTCTCTCTTGATTCTGCCTGCCCTGATTTCTGTCTGTTCTTCTCCTACATAGACTCGGAATAACCCCATTGAATCATTCTGTTTGAGGGAAAAACAAAATAAACAGAAAAATGGTAAAGTCAGCATTGATGTGCTTCCAAGTGCCCCCCCCATTTCTCTCCCCCCCCATGCATCTCCATGTTTAGTTAGTTGCCATTTAAAAAAAAAGTTTTACAATTTGGTATGAGAACTTTTTGCCATGGATCAAAGTATGTTTTGTGACTGTTGTAATATTAGGACACCTAAATGTAGCAAGGAGATATTTGTTACAGTTCAATCCTGCCAACATGTCCAAAGAAATACCTTACAGGTAATTAACCTGGTTTATGATGTTAGTAGATATAGGAATTGGAGTGGTTTTATTTTCTTGGTTAATAAGGTAAAGGTTACCCTCGCGCATATGCGCTAGTCATTTCCGATTCTAGGGGGCAGTGCTGATCTCCATTACAAAGCCGAAGAGCCAGCGCTGTCCGAAGACGTCTCCGTGGTCATGTGGATGGCAGGACTAAAATGTCGAAAGGCGCACTGAACTCTGTTCTCTTCCCCACCAAAGGGCTCCCTATTTTTCTACTTGCATTTTTTACACGGCTTTCGAACTGCTAGGTTGGCAGAAAGCTGCGACAAGTAACCGGGAGCTCATCGCCATGACGTGGCGGTAGGGATGCAAACTGCCTTTCTGATCAATGAACTCAGCGTCTAGCCACTGAGCCACTGGGTTTTGGTTAACAGGTCATATGTTTTAGTCCATCATTCTAACCATTTTCTTCCGCAGTTTTTCCAAGCAGACACAACTTTAAAAAAAAAAAAAAAAGCAAATCTTCCCCAGATTTATAGCTGTTAATATAAATTCCACAAGGAAACATATTTAATGACCGTGCCTCTGAAGTCTTCTTTGTTGCATAAATTTTCTCAAATCTTAAATTCCAGGTCCAAAGCACAGCCTTTTCTCTTGCCAACCCAACCCAAGACCAGAAGCCCCTGCAGTTTTTAAACCGACTGGAGGCAGGGAAATTGATTTGAAGGATAGGATCTCCCAGGCTCCCTCTTCCGCCCTAAATTTCTCATTCTAGGCAGCGCTTCTTTGCTGTAGCATTGAAATTGCAGCTTAATTACAGGTAATTATTGATCACTTAAGGATCACCAGTTGACAAATTGAATTTCCACACTCTTCTTGAGCGTGACTGACAGAGGGCCGCTGGGAATAAGAAATGGACATGATCAGTGGTGACAATTCACTTGGGCTTGCGGCTGGGGGAATAGCAGGGCCTCCCCTCTGCCTTCCGTGGTGGCTGGTCTCTGCTTGCAGAGGGATGGAGATTTCAATTCTGCCAGGATGTATTAAGACCACCAGGTGCAAGGTTAAGGATGGCATATTGACGTGGCCCTCCAGGGAATTGTTGACAACCCCAGAGCCCTACTCTTCTGATGGTAAATCCTGCTGACATATCCTCCAATGGCTGAACTTCCCTCTTTTATCATTAGTGGAGGAGGGACCAGTTGTGCTTGTGTGCATATTTAACCAGAGGATTATTTTTTTTTTTGAAAGAAATGGTTTGAAACCAAAAGATGTCCAGATAAATGAATTTTGCTTATTTGCACATGTTTCCCCAAGCTCAAGTTGGAAGCATCTTCTTATGTTAAACTTGGAAGACTTGAAAATACAAAGGGAAGGAAGGAAGGAAGGAAGGAGGGACAGCTGTAGGGGAGGAGGAGGAGCAGAGAAGGAGGAGAAGCAGGAGGAGAGAAGGGGAGAGGAAGGGAAGGAAGGAGGAGGGATAAGGGAAGTGAGGGGAAGGAGGAAAGAAGGGAGGAAGGAGGGAAGAAAGGGAGAGAGGGAGGAGAAGGAAGGGAAGGAAGGAAGGGAAGAAGGAAGGAAAGAGGGAGAGTGGGAGGGGAGGAGGCGGAGCAGAGAAGGAGGGGAAGCAGGAGGATGAGAGAAGGGAAGGAGAGAGGGAGGAAGGAAAGGAGGAAGGAGGGAGGGAGGGAAGAAGGGAGGAAGAAGCAAAGGAAGGAGACTGGTTTTAATATCTTTTAGAATCTTTGTGGGTGCAACTATCCAATTCTCCTTGAAGAAATGTAACAGTGATAAGTGATTTTTCCTCTAATTGCCAAAGAAGAAAACATTTCCGTCGGACGGAAGCAAAATAAACAGATTGACCAAGACTTCTCTTGCCCCCTTTATGGTCAGTCATTAGTTTTTGTGACAAGCAGTTGACAATTTCTACTTACCCGTCCAGCAAATGTATCCTTGTGTTGTACAAAGTTTCAGCACCTCAGACAGCTCCTAAAATGGATTTACCGTGACCTTCCTTTCTTCCTTCCTTCCTTCCTTCCTTCCTTCCTTCCTTCCTTCCTTCCTTCCTTCCTTCCTTCCGACAGCATTTTCTTTCTACCATTAATCCGTTTTAAAGTCATCGACACCGACAGTAGCTTCTTTGTTTCATGAAAAGGCGAAAGGGCCGCTTTTAAGAGCTCATGTTTAAAATACACAAAATAGCCCAATTTGCTTGCAAGGTTTTCTTCTTACTGACGCTCATTCATTGTCAGCGTACAGTCGTTGCATTTTCTGCTGTGTTCTGATGTTTTTCCCCAACTCCTCTAATGTCCTTTTTTTTTAAAATTGAATGCTCTATCATCCTTCCTAAAACTAATTTTGCTGTGGTTGTCATGTTTGATGCAAGACCCCAAGATTGGTGAATGTTGCACTTTTTAAACCCACTGGCAAGAAATCACATTACACTTGGTGTAATTACATTGTTCTAAAAATGTGATTATACATTTCGACAACCAACTTCCTGTTAAATTATCTCAGAACAGCCTCAATTTATAGGACAGAATCCTCCTGATTTAGATGCTAAAGGTGTAATAAATCTGAGATGAAGTTATCTGCATATATCTATATATCCCTATCTATTTCTATTTCTCTATTTCTACCATATCGATATCTATCATCTGTCTGTCTGTCTGTCTGTCTGTCTGTCTGTCTGTCTGTCTGTCTGTCTGTCTGTCTGTCTGTCTATCTATCTATCTATCTATCTATCTATCTATCTATCTATCTATCTATCTATCTACACAGACTGGCACACATGAAAGAGAGAGAACATTACATCTAACATTGGTAGTTTTGTTAGGCCATTTGATACTAAACATGCTAATGTAGATTGTTCATGTACTTGATGGGCTAGGAAGAAACAGAGCCTCAGTTTTTGGATGTATTACTGTAGTTGTGTTGTGCCATGCCTAAGAGGGCTTCACCTGATTGTTCTGAACAGGTTGTCCCACATTGTGGGATCCTGATGACATCAAAGAGCTCTAAAATCAAAGCTCTTACTTAGGCCAAAGTTAATTTTTCCTTGTTCTCTGTATGATTGACAGCAGAGATGGACAGTCTCAAAGTCAAAGTTCTTCTCTTCTCCTCCCTCTTCCTCTTCCTGCTCCAGTCTTCTCTTCTGTTCTCTTCCCTTCCCTTCCCTTCCCTATCCTATCCTATCCTATCCTATCCTATCCTATCCTATCCTATCCTATCCTATCCTATCCTATCCTATCCTAAAAGCTGTGATATTTATTTACTGTCCCACTGCAACTATAATGTGAAGTTAAAAAGGAGCAGGAAAAATAAATCCTCCTTAAAAATCCATTTGCTTTTCATGGTTTAGAAATCGTAGGTTTTCCATAGTGGCTTATGCTTTCCAAATAAGTGCTTTATTAATAGATAAATGGCGGCAACCTACTCTCTTACCTGAGAGTAAGTGAGCTTCCAACCCAGTGGGCTTCCTTGTTAAGAGTAAAGGGACACCAGACTGCAGCCTAATCCTGTTAGCATTGTCAACTAGCTGATTGATTTCCCAGTTCCTGCTTCAGTTCAATTGTTTTGTTTTGGCCCTGAGCCATGCAGATAAAAAAAAATCCATCTGGAAAGGAACACCATCCTCTTAAATCCAATGTAAAAACAAGCTTGTACAAGCCGAACCTCTGTGCACAAATGTGAAGCCGATGGTTCATAAAAATTTAAACAGTCTGTTTCCAGCCACTTACTTTCATGTCAAAATTTCTCTTTAGGCGGATCTCCCAGTAACCACATCAACAATAGCTGCTGTTTTGGGATCTCTTTGGAGTTCTTCAGAAATAGATCTTCCTATTTCTCTACAGCCCCTCTCCCCCACTATAAACTCTGGTTGGGAAAGCACATCTTTTAAGCCTTGGGGTTGTTGTTGTTGTTTTTTTTATCCCCCCCATACTTGTAACAAGGAATTCATTAAAAATTGCTGGTGGACCAGAAGGATAAACCAGCTTCTCCAAGGTCTTGCTTCTATCCTGACTCGGGTTGACCTGTATGCGGGAATGTTCCCTGCTTCGTGAATTTGTGTACATTTATTGAGTTTTCAGAACGTAAAGAATTATCGGATTTTCTTGATCTCTAAGTTTGGCTCCTTCAGATACAGAGACCTGCCCGGCCTGAGCTGATGTTTTTCTAGAATTGAATTTCCTACCCGGAGTTCCAATAAGGTTGATAAATGAAGCATGACACTTGTTAACAGTGTTTCTGCTTGTACACTTTCCCAAAAATGTTGTCTGATGCTTGTTGCTCTCCTGGTCCCAGGTTATGCTGTCTGCCTGGAACGCAGAGCTTTGCTAAAGCCCCTGTCACACTGCACCAACGGATGGAAAGAGGATGTAAAACCGAGAAAAACACTTGCCACCCGTTGGTAAACGGGATGCATCCGTCCTGTACTCACTGCCTCCGTTTTGCTTCCTCTCTATCTGTCCAGCATCCGTCTATTGACATTTCATCCGCTC
>BHFT01033007.1:0-18051 GCA_004320025.1 Laticauda laticaudata
AATTAACAGTGTCCCAATATCGAAGTCCCACGGTACTCAGCCACAGCCAGTCTCTGGCACTCCCTCTTGGTCACTCCGTAGATGTGCCCAGTCCTCAGGGTCAAGGGTCCAGGTGCGTGGAGGTGGGTAGGTCGGATGTGCTGGTCTGTATCGTCCAAAACAAACAAATATGGGGGGGGTGCCGTGGCCCCGAGTGGAACCAGGGACGGTGTTGTTGAGGAAGCTCTCGACACTGGGCTGAGCCCGTGATCGTATTTGAGAGCTCCTTGCCTCCACCAGTGCGAGCCATGCACATGGGGTTTTCAGCCCAGTCCCCGAGGCCAGATGTACCGAGGGCGCGGGCCGGGGCTTTCATGTCTTGTGGGGAGTGGGACTTGGCGAGGCGCGCTGAGCGGGTATTAATGGGCAGTTGTAGTAGGCGTCTGTTGACCTGAGGCGCTGGCATTATATCAGACGGCGTCGCGGCCCGAGCGATAGGAAGGAGGCAGGGAGAGAGCTCTTAGCGAGCGGACGCGCCGGTGTGGGGAGCGTGTGCGATCCAGTCATCTTCGAGCGCCGGGGCCGAGCGAGGGCGGAGCGGACTATTGAACCGAGCTGTGTGGAGCGCGCGCGAGCGCCGCGCCGCGCACCACGCCGCGCTCGCTCAAGACGCGCTCGCGACTCTCTTTCGCACTGCAGAGAGATCGCTGCCATCACAGACAAGCTAGTTCGCGCGCAGTTCGGACCGAGTCACGAGATGGGGGGCGAGCGCCGACGCGCACGCGCCGCCCGGCGTTACCGAGTGTGAGAGGTCGCGAGAGATCCGCCCGGAGAGGTGGACGGATAGCGCCTGTATATCTGACGGTGGGAAGGACCTTCGCCGTGGGGAAGTAGCAGCCAACGTGTATGGGACACGTCCCGGTCTGGATTGAGAGCGCATTAGGCGGGAAGTGGACGGCATCGATAGGCCCAGATAGACTATGAGCTCGAGGCGTGAGCCATTTGTACGGCGGAAGATCCGAGTTAGCCCAGATACTCGCGAAGTCTGAGGCAGACGCTATAGGATTCGCGGGACGCACAGTCCTACAAGTAGGAGAGCAGCCGGTCGCGCCGGTGCGCGCAGGCCACGGTGCAAGAAGGCTGTGAACCGGGACGAGCTGAAGTACGACGTGAGCAGGTATGAGAGGGGTCAGCTCTCATGATGCTGCGCGTTCGCCGGAGCTTCCGAGACGCGGCGTGCCAGTGGATAATACTTACCCAACGACGACTGCGGCGTGTTGTCTGGAGGTAGCCCAGTTTCTCGAAGGCTAAGAGCGTAGCAGGGCTAGCGATACAGGCGTTGCGCGTTCGGATGGCTCCGTACTTCAGGTAGGAGTGGCCCGATAGGAAGACGAGTACATCGCGTGGCGAGAGCCTTAGGGTTTTGACGTTCGCCAGTTGATGGGAGGCGTTGGATTTGGCAGAGCGATCGGACTCTGTGCATGTGTATGCTAGCATGTGAGAGATGTGACCTTTGATACCTTCTCTGCACGCATGCACACGTACGGTTGTCGAGTAGGCTGGCAGGAGCGTTCTGCGCTAACATATAGATGCGGACGTGGGCTATAGGATCCAGAGCGTCCCGGAAGTGGCGGGGATGCGATGAGCACGCTGGTGTATGCAGCGGTCGAGTGTGATCTTAGACCGCATATCCTGCACCCGAGTGGACGTAGCGGCGGTCGATCCAACAGCCACATCGCGAGCTCCAATTACTATGTAGCTACGGAAGGTGGACGTGGGGTTACTCGCCGTGGCACGGAGGCGGTGATCGGGCTGAGCTGTTGACGGGAGAGATCTCTCAGTGTGTGTGAGAGGTGGCTTTGAGGAACGTGTGTTTTGGCGCCGAGCTGTGATATGTCTTGCTGGAGGTTGGACAAGATGCCTCCGAAGGCTAACGAGGGCTAAGAGGCTCCGGGGCGTGTGGGTGGCGGACGGCGCCTGTTAACGTTGCATGCGTTGGCGGAACTGGCCTCAGGTGTGTCAACCGATAGTGGGATGTGAGAGCTTCGGCGTAGTGTGGAGTTTGATGCTGGTTGCATCCTTCGAAGGTGCTACGTTCCTGCTACGCAGCGTCTTCACTGGCGGAGGTCATGCGCGTTCCGGCATTGCCGTAGCGGTGTTGACTCGCTGTCGGGAGCGATGTTGGGGCTGTGCTTGTCCTGTATTGTCCGTGAGGGTAGGTGCGGACTCTTGCATGAGTATGCCCAGCCGCTCCTCTGCAGCGCATTCTGCGCTCACCGAATAGTCAGTACCATAGCCGGTCAGGCCGTCGTCTGCCTGCGTGGAGGATCCGTCTAGCCACGTTGTCCTTGTACCGACCAGATAACCTACTGGGTATTAAATGTGTCGCCCCGGATGGAACTCTGTGCCCTGGACTGGGGAACCACTCCGAAGGTTCACAGGCTGCCTGAGGCCACTGGGATCGGCTCAGGTTGCGTCTCAAGACATCGCCGCCTGGATGCGCACCGAGTCGAGTGCCTTACTCTGATCCATGCCGTGCTTAATTGTTGTAGTGTTTGATTTTGTTAGTTGCTTACTGTCATTTCTCGTGGGATACAGATCACGGCTGGGAGGCTGGGGGGGGGGGGGTGCGGGGTGCTCGGATGAGCCTTGGTAACGCTGGTGTGAGATGCTGCCGTCGCTCCTTTCTACCCGACCTTTCGCGCCGTGCATCTGGCGCCTGAGGCAGTCGCTCACAAGCTAACTGCTGCCAGTCCGCAGTCGTAATCGATCGACGGTTGCAACACATACTGTCCGCGCGTAAGCTCAGCCGGTAGGGTTGTCGAGTGCGTCGAATAGCGCCTGTGATGCTGGGGCGAGACCTTGTCGGAATCGCTATGATGCGCCGCGCTTGCGATCAGGGTCGCAGTGCATTCGTATCGTAGTACGACTATGTAGGAACCTTCGACCCTCTGGAAGATCATCGAGTGGGCTGACTCTCGGCCGGCGCAAGCGTAGCTTAGCGAATGTCTGAAGTTGAAGGGATCCTGTGGGCACTCATGCACTCACCCGTTCTGTCTATCGTACATTACGGTCCTGAATAAAGCATGTCGTGAGACGTCGGAAAGGTGCGGGCATCCTAGTGCAGGCGTAGTGAGTCAGTCGAGGATCATGGAATGGACTCGCGAATAGTCGTCACGTATGGAGTCGGCGGGTCATTAGTCTTATGCTGAGGATCAGTTCTCTCTATGGCTGCTTTCTCAAAGAGTTAGCTTGCGAGAACGCTAAGCAAGTCGCTTGCGTCGTCAATAGCGCTTCCACTGGCGGCGGGATGCAATCAAGGTTGGGTGCCCAGGCACGATGCAACAGCTCGCCTGACTGTGTGATGAACTTCATTAGTAATTGATGCATACAGTTGGTAGACTGGGGTTGGGCACAGGTGAGTGAAGTACGCAGGGACATTGTGTATGCGTGGTACGTCTGTAGGTTTGCGACCGGCACGCGTTTGTGGCGGCGCTGCAGATATCAGGCGTGGGATTGGCGGTCTAACTTGAGAATACGTGAGGACTATGTTATTTATCGCCGGATGTACGGTAATGCGGAGGTTTAAGACAACAATGACACGACCAAGTTTTCTAGAGAATGTATTGCTACCATCTGAGTTAGTAGTCATATATAATACCAGAGGTGTCGTTCATTGCGATAGGCTGTATCAGGCCACGCTTCTCCCGCCGTCTGCAGCCATGGCTCCTGGGGCCTGGAGATGAGAGGAGAGGTAGTGAGAGGGGTCCTGGTGCTCCTCGGTGGCGAATCTCACCCTCCAGGAAGCTGCAACTGGCCATGACGTAGGTCTTTCTGTCCGTCAGGTTAACTGTGACCTGGCCAGTATTTCTTCAGGTGCAGCTTCCCGTTCCAGGTGTGCATGTGCTATCCACCAGCCGAGGAGCACCTCCAAAGTGTAGCCGCATACTCTCCGCCTTCTCTCTCCAAGCAGCCTGCTTCCTTTTGGTGTCCCTCTACAGCTGGTGTCCCTTCCACCACAGATAGTCATTCTCTCTCTCAGCCACTCCAGCACACTCATCCTCGTGTTCCTCCTCAATATCAGTATTGCCTCCTCTCCTGTTGTTGCATATGCCTCTTCCTCCCTTTGGCAGGACCAGATGGGCCCTCTCATAGAGGGACTCCCAGGTAGTAGGGCTGCTCCTCCACACCACCACCACCAGCAGCACCAGCAGGATCATCATTTCATCATCATCATCATCATCATCATCATCATCATCATCACCAGCAGGATCATAATCATTCATCATCATCAGCAGCAGCAGCAGGATCATCATCATCATCAGCAGCAGCAGCAGCAGCAGCACCACCAGCGAGGCATCAGCAGCAGCAGCAGCAGTACCAGCACCAGCAGGACCAGGATCACCAGCAGCAGACGTAAGCACCAGCAGCGCCAGCAAGACCAGGAGCCACGAGCAGGACCAGAGCACGAGCAGGACAGGAGCACGAGCAAGACCAGGAGCACGAGCAGTACGAGCAAGTCCAGGAGCAAAGGAGCATGACGAGCAGGACCAGCAGGACCAGCAGGACCAGGAGCAGCTTCAGCAGAGTAAGGACCAGCAGAAACACCACCGCCAGGAGCAGCGCCTGCAGAGTAAGCATGAGCATGAAGCACCACCATCAGGAGCAGCGTCAGCAGAAGCTCCAGCACCAGAAAGAGCGAGCTCCGAGCAGCAGAAGCCCCAGACAGAGCAGAGTCAGGGACAGGGGGCGGGAGGGTGGCCCTGTCCCTCTTGCCAGGGATGGCGGCAGGTTACTGAGGCTTTTGCTTCTTCCCATGGTTGTGGGGTTGCTGGCTGGTAGGGAGGCTGGCAGGCACGCAGGCTGCGGAAGGCTGGCATCAAGGCTGGCAGGAAGCCTGGCAGGCAGGCAGGCACCAAGGCTGGCAGGGAGAGCTGGCAGGAAGCTGGCAGGAAGGCAGGCAGGCAGGCGAGGTGCCAAGGCTGGCAGCAGACTGGCTGGCAGGGAGGCTGGAAGCAGGGCCTGGCAGCAAGGCTGCAGGCAGGCAGAGAGCAAGGCTGGCAGGGAGGCTCGCCAGGAGGCCTGGGAGGCAGGCTTTGAGGGCAGGCTGGCAGGAAGGCTGGCAGCAAGGCTTGCAGGCAGGGCAGGCAAGGACTCGATGTATCCGGCAGCAGTTCTTTCCTCTGAATGTTGGCCACGTGCGAGATGCTTCCCTTTATATCCGCGGGGCTTACGCATGCATCCTCCTGCATGCGCAATTAACGCCAGGCATCCGTTAGGCTTCCGCTGTGCATCCGCTAGGCTTCCGCTCTGCATCCACTTCATCCGTTCCGCGTCCGCTTTGCTGAGGTCCCCCAGAAGCCTTGCGGATGTGCCATCCGCTTCTCATTCCGCTTCCATCCGCTGGGCTTCCGTTCCGCATCCGCTTTCCATCCGCTCTGCGTCCTCCCCACGTCCGTTCCTTTCCGTGTTATCCACTCCAGTTATGAAATTTTTGCCCCTTTTGAGAGCGGATAACAACGGATGGAACATTTTGCTCGTCCGTTGTGTCCTTTTTACTAATGTTTTGCATCCGTTGGGCAGTGTGACAGGCCTTTAATTTGGTTGTGATGTCTGACAAAATATCAAACCTGCAAGAATTAAGCAAGTTCAAAATTACTTCTGAGATAAAATTGAAATAAATTATCAATGTAGAAAATTATACTGCAAATGCTTTTGCAGCATTAAGATTAAATTGTTTATATTGTTAGAATTTTTTGAAAGCAAAGGACTATAACATATTTTCAAAATGCTAAATAAGTGATGACTGTAATGCTGTAATCTGTCACCTTGAAATAAAGAAATAAAATTCAAACATACATGCCAAAAGCATAGATATACAGTATAAAGCTATGGTTTTCTCAGTTTGTAACAATGATTGTGAAAGTTAGATAATCAGAGAAGTTGAATGCATTGAACACTGGTGTCTTTGAACTATGACACTGGAGAATATTGTTGAGCATTTAAAGAACTTCAAAAAGAAGAAACAATCCTACATTTGATGAATTAAAACCAGACTCTTCCATTAGAAGCAAAAATAATGTACTTGGGTTTAGACCAGAATAGAATACCTTATTGGCCAAGTGTGACTGGACACACAAAGAACTTGTCTTGGTGTAAATACTCTCAGTATACATAAAGAAAAGATACATTCATTAAGAATCAAGAATCATAATGTACAATATTTTGGATATATAATATGAAGGCAAGTGGCATTGATATTAAATATTGATATTGATATTGATAAATATTAAAAATAATTTTTAAAAATATCACTGGAAGATAGATTAGGAAACACTGTAATTGAAGATAAAAGCATGAGTTTAAAAAAATCATTTAGTGACAGATTATCCCAGTGATTGCATGTCCATTGCATTCCTGACTAAACTGCAACAAGTAGTCTATATTTTGTAACTCTATGTAATATTTTGCATTTCTGGAAGTTGTAGTTTGAAAGAAAGAAAGCATCCTGTTAGAGACGATGGACTAAAACATGCTGAATTTTCAGTGCAACAAAAGTGGAAGTGGTAGAAGGAATAATAAATTTTCTTTCTCATTATACTGTCAGTGTTTCTTCCAAGAAAAAAATGATAACTACTGGAGCAGGGTTCCCCAAACCCCAGGCTGTGGCATGCTACTCAGCCATGGCTTATTAAAAACTGGGTCATGGGAGAAATGGGTAAGGTTGCACAAATAAAGCTCCACTCATACAGTGGTGAGAAGCTCACAGTGCTTCATGCAAGTAGAGCTTTGCATTTGAGCACAAGTGCCCTCTGCTGGTGTGAATGGAGTTTTGCACATGAATGCAACTGTGTGCCACTCACACAAGTGAAGCTTTGCATGCGAGCACACGCACCCTCCACTCAAACGTGAAGCCCCATTTGCCTGAGTGGATGACATGTGCGCATACTGCTTGCAAAAATGGAGCTGTGTATGTGCTCAAGGCATTCACATTCCACTCCTGCACCAGGCTGGGCCACCAAACTGGGTAGGTTCGGGACCACTGCACTAGAGAGTCATCCAAAGATTCTTCTTTATATGGTGCTCAGCAACCACAGGCATATTCATTGTATTCAGTGAAACTAATTTTATAGACACAGTTCTTTTATGACTTATGTGCTGTTTATTTATTTATTTGATTTATATTGCTATCCATCTCATCATAACACTAGGTGGCTAACAGTAATGGGCAACCAAAATATAATATTGGAAACAATAAACAATAATATTTCAGCCCCACATAGATAATATCTATACCTAAAAGGCTGCCATAGATAATGCTTAAAAAAAATAAAAGCACAAAAATTCATATGGGAACTTTCTGATTCCCATGCCTGGCAACACAACCATATATTTTAGGCTTTCTGAAAATCTGGCAAGATGAAAGGCCAATTAAGTCTTGCAGGTATGGTGTTTCACAAAGCAAGGCACTGCAACAGAAAATGCATACTTTCTGAAACCTGCTAGGTTATACTCTTTAGCATGCTTTTTCTGTTGGATCTTGTTGAACAGGTACAAATAATTAAAGACAGGTGGTCTCACAAATAACAGGGCCAATGTCATGAAGGGTTTCATAGATGACTAACAGGACCTTGAGTTGCCCCTGGAAGACTGCTGAGAGCTCATAAAGCAGACCTGCAACATAGGTGCTCATATAATTTTCCACACCTTTGCATTGTGATCCAGAGCTTCCGGATCATCTTCAAATGCTTGATACTTATTCACAGATGCAGTTTTGTATAAGTATCAAGCACAGCTGATCTTCAATTTACAGTCAAAGTAAATTAAACAAATCTATGACTATTGATTGAAGTTCCATTTTAGGAAGGAGTTCCATAGTAGATGAAAACATTTCTACAGATAAGATATTAAGCCCATGGTGTACCAGATAATTCTTAAAGGATGTTTAATGAAATATTAATTGTGATGGTTAAATTAAATGGACTTTAATTATTATTCATTATTAATAATTATTTTAATGACATTTATGTTTTTATGTCAGCTGCTGAGATTTGTGTATTTGGACAGGATATAAATTATATAAATAAATCAGTAAATAAATAAATAAATGCAAAAGGACTTTTTTTGCTTTTTATAAGACACTATGACAACTTATTGGCTATGATCCAAATAAGGAAAAAAAGGAATAAAGATTACTGCTTACAAATTATGTTACCAAAAGGACATGTAACTTTGAGATAAGGTGAGATTTCCCATATTCAGAAGTGCATAGACAGTTGTGCACTTGTAATGTTTATTTTTAATTTTAATATAATTATTTTATTAATGACATGACAACTATTTTAAGTACGCACTGTTATCTATATCCCTTGTGCCTTAAATTGGGTTCATCTAAAGTAATTATACTTTCATAATGATGAAGATTAAGAACTGAAGGTCCTGTCACACTGCCCAACGGATGCAAAACAGACACAACAGATGAGCAAAATGTTCCATCCGTTGTTATCCACTCTCAGAAGGGCAAAAAATTTGCATAACCGGAGCGGATAACAAGGACGCGGGGAGGATGCAGGGCGGATGGAAAGTGGATGCGGAACGGAAGCCCAGCGGATGGAAGCGGATGGAACATCCGCTGGCTTCCAGGGGACCTCAGCAAAAGCAGTGCGGAACGGATACAGCGGATGCAGAGCGGATGCACAGCAGATGAAGCGGATGCACAGCAGATGCACAGCGGAAGGCTAGCGGATGCCGAGCGTTAATTGCGTATGCGGGGAGGATGCATTGCGTCAGCCCTGCGGATATAACGGAAGCAGCACAGAAGCAGGTCACCATATTCAGAGGAAAGACACTGCTTCAGACACATTGACTGCCTTGCCTGTCCTGCCTGCATGTCTGCCTGCAAGCCTTGCTGCCAGGCCTCCCTGCAAGCCTTGCTGTCTTGCCTGCCTGCCAGCCTTGCTGCCAGCCTCCCTGCCATCCTTGCTGTCTGCCTGCCTGCCACCTTGCTGCCAGCCAGTCTGCCTGCCGCCTTGGTGCCTGCCTGCCTGCCAGCCTTCCTGCCAGCCTTGGTTTCCTGCCAGCCTCCTGCCAGCCAGCAACCCCACAACCATGCTGAAGCACAGCAAGCCTCAGCCATCTGCTCCAGCCCTTGCAAGAGGGACAGGGCTACCATCCTTCCCCCTGGCCCTCACTCTGGCTGCTGGGGCTTCTGCAGCACGGGCTCACTCTTCTGGGGGCTGGGCTTCTGCTGCTTCTGCTTCTGGAGGAGCTGATGACAAGCACTCCAGCACCAGCCACCTCCACAGCACCTTCACCCTTCACCCCTGAAGACTGAGCGACCAAGAGGAGTGCCAGAGACTCATTTTGTCTCATAGCTTGTTTTTAATAAAGTCTATTTTTGATTCACACACTTGCTTCATTTTCTTTTTTTTAATAAAGTCTTGGTGGAAACTTTTAGAAATGGTTTTAAGCCTTTGCATGCTTGTGGGTGGGTTAAGATAGCAGTGGGATGGCAGGGATACCTTTGGGATGGTAATAGACCGTGGGATTGGTAAACCTCCAGTGCAAGCATAGTGGGACAGTATGGTCCACCCTCCCAGGTGCCACACCTATGGCCCTTTATTATCAATAACAATATAATCAATCATCCACACATGTCAACATAAACACAACTCTTTATTAAATGCGCTGTTCATTGTCGGGCCACTCAACATTACATGCACAATCTCATCAGTGTGATGAGACAGGCTGAAGGAAGCATCCTTAAGCATGCTGACATCCTGTCTTGCCACTCCCTGCTCCAGCATGGGGAGTTACACCAGTTGTTTCAGGAGGTTTGCCACTGCTTCTTCCCTTCACATGAGGCTCTGTTGGGGCCTTGCAAATCCAGAGTGTCTATCAGCAGTGTCTATTCGCCTTGCTTCCATTTCCCCAGGCTCCATGCTCCCATTGCCTTGTTGGTGTCCACGAGCCTTGCTTCTGCAAGACCGGGTAGCGGCTGCGCATGAGCATCATGAGCTTCCATATCTCCTCACAGTTCTCTGGAGGCGATGGCTGTTGATGTGGTGAGAAGTACCTTGAACCTGATTGGCCAGGATGCCAAAGCATCCTCCACCACCTGCCTTGCCCTGGACAGCCTGTAGTTGAAGATCCTCTCCTTCACGGAGTGAGGAGGTCCTGGAAGTGTAGGCTTCATGTGAGTAGGTTGTGAGGAGAAGGCGTCATCCCCCACTATGAAAAGTAGGGCCACCATCTTAATGTGGTCGTTTGGGCAGGGGGTTGCGTTCCGCTCCCTCCTTGAGTGACTGGCGGTGTATACCCTGGGCATGCTGAAGATGGCTGTGGCCTGAAGCATCGATGTACATGAACTTGTGGTCAGTATCGACCATGCAAAGAGGACCGATTGCTGAAGAAGCCCTTGTAATTTGAAATTCAGTGGACCCCGGACTTGGTGGTGCTTTGCAGGCCACGGCCTTGCCATCATGGCCTCCAATGGTGTGTGGGAAGTTCCACCTCTGCATACCACTGCTCTGCAATTTTCTTCCATCCTTCATCATTTGGAGGGGCACTGGAGGAGCTCCTCCTTGTATTCTTTCGATGCTGGCCTGCACACTTTCTGACACAATGCTGATTGGTGTTGGGTTGCACCTTCCAGCCGTACTTGCATGCTCCTGTAGGTGGTCCCTGAGTCAGGTTGAGTCGGCAGAGTCAGTGCCACCTCCTGATCCCAGGTTCCAGGCTGGGCCGGAAGTTGTGTTTGCCTTGGTCAACCTGGTGTTCAGCCGCTGCAGAAGTTCGTCCAAACATGGCTGGAGCAGGCCATCCTCATGAAGGTCTTGGAATGCCCGAGTGTCTTCGCTCCTGAGCTCCCCATCACTTGTTGTACAGTCCGTCCTCTGCTCTTCTGGCGAACCATCTTCGTACCCAGATGCTTCTTGCCGCCCTTTTTCTTCCCATAGTAGAGTTCCACAGAGCTTGTAGATGGCTTCGCACTGTTGCAGAAGGATGGTGCTGCCAAAAGGACTTTGTTATGATCCACGGTGGACATGAATGGATGCTGTGGAAGAGGAAGAGGCAGATGAAGGCTGCAGGGTCCGCACCGCAGGGCTGCTATTCTGAAGTGAGATCCAGATGTGTTGCTCCCCTTTTTATAGGCAGTTTAGGTGTCCCTTTGTATCCTCTAAATCCTCTAGGCATTCCTGTAGACATCCTTAATAATCCAAGATAGGTCCCCTCTGCGAACGTTTTTTCTGTTTTAAACACTTTTGTTTCTGCTAGGCATCCGTTTCGTCATCCGTTCTGCGTCCGTTCCGCTCCTCCTGCGTTGAGCAGATGAGAATTGCTGTGATGCGGACATGGATGCCTAGCAGATATTGGGATTCGTAACGATGCAAAACGGATGCGTACGGATGCATAGGTCGATGCAAACAGACGAATTGGATACATTTTCCACGCAAAAGTTTGAGCAGTCAAAACTTTCTGAGCAGATGAAATGTCAATAAACGGATGGTGGATGGTAGAGAGGAAGCAAAATGCTGAGGAGTGTAGTACATCGCGTTAACCAACCAACAGATGGCAAGCTTTTTTGTCCGTTTTACATCCTCTTTGCATCTGTTGGTGCAGTGTGACAGGGGCTTTAGTATTTGCTTAATCTATTGTTTTATGCTGAGTATTACGTTAAACTTTTATGGTATATTTCAATGACATCGGAAAGGTTAACAGAATTCTGTGACTGAACATTATATTTTATTTATTTTTATTATATTTTATATTTTGTATTATATTTTTTATTTATATTTTATTATTATTTTTACCACTATTGTAGTTCATATATAAACCTTATGTTTGGTTATACTGATCAGTAGCTGCTTTAAGATGAAAAAAATAACATTTGACAAGTGAACAAAATTCTTATCCAACTTTGCATTTCTGCTACAATAATTTCCAGTATTTCAAATTTTTCAATTGTTATGCTTTGCTCATATTTATTTTTATGTTTGGTTCTCTACCATACCTGAATTTGGAAAAGGTGGATAGTTTCATTGTATTTAATGAACAAGTATTGTATTGTGCTGCCAGCAGCATATTTTCTGCTTCCGGCTATGCGGTATATAACACATACAATCACACCACCTTATCATACATATGGAATAATTATTGCAGTTCTGCTGATGGAACAATTAAACAGAGTGTCCATAGAAGGTTACTGTATATGTTATCATCAGGAATGCACTTCCTGAAATTAAAGTTTCAATAGGGCATATATAGAAGTTATTGGAGCTTCATTTGTTTTTGTTTTTTTCTTGTCTGGATATCGAAGAACTTAAAGTGAATTTTGTGAGTGGGCATGTAAGGTCTTGTTCAACCTGGATGTACCTAGTAACCACTTCAGAGAACATTCCCAACTGAATAAAATCTTCCAATATTTCAAAAATGAAGTCAGCGCAAATATAGAATATGTCTATTATTTTCACATCAGTGATATTACAACTATTTCTCTGAATCCTCATGCTATTGTACTCATTTGTCTATAATAAACAAAAGTTTAAATGATAAAATAAGTAAGTTGCAGGAGGGAAGAAGAATATGAAAAAGAATGTAAAAAGAATGTGAGCCAAAACTAATTCCAGTAGTATTTTTTCTTCCCTCAAACAGTATGGGGATTTTGGGAATTATACTTCAAAACATTTGTAAGGTACCATTTTGAAAAGCTGATCTTGATGGAAGTTGGCAAATGTTGAAGAATTACTTTTGTAATAAGCCATAGTAAACATTGCCAGGCATTTTGAAAACAAAAACAAAGCAGTTTAACAAGAAGGTATTAATAGCTCTAGGTTGGATTAATTTTTTTCTTAAAAGAAGCTGTGAATTAATTATATAATTGCAGTTGCTTTTACAGCACTGACAGTAACATCCAGTTGTTAACTTTAATATGCAATGTCTTACAATTACAGTGATTAAACAATAAAAATGAAAATAATTTTAAAGCATGCATTATAAAAAAGATAGGATAACAACAGTATAAAAAAACTTTGAGAAAATATATGCAATTTCCAGGCAATCTGTCCCTTGTAAATCTTTAGCATCTACTAATCAGAATAAAATATATAGTAATACAAAAAAATTAAAAAGTTATAAAAGCTATATCTGTTTCTATAACCCTATCTTCTACTATTTAAGTGGACTATATGTTTTGATTTTCCTTTAAATTAATTCAAGTATATTTCAGAACATAAAAAAAGATTATAAAATATCAAACATGACTTTAACTTTCATTTCAGATTAGATTAGTATCAAATAATAACCAAATTATGACTTTAATATAATTTCTGGAGTACTTATCTACATGTAAAATATAAAAATCTCCACTGACTTTCTGATGTGTTTATGAGAATTACAATAGGTTTTTTTTAATCAAAGACAAGTGATCAATGCAATTTCCTGCTTAAGCAGGAAACTTTATGCCATTTTCAGATACAACTGGAGGCAAATAATTCCATTGACTAATTGTTATATGAGAAAATTTTTTCTCAGTTCTAGGTTGCTTCTTTCCTTGATTGGTTTCCATCTATTGCTTCTTGTCCTGTCCTCAGATGCTTTGGAGAAAAAGTTACCTCTTCCCATTTTTGTGGAAGCCTCTCAAATATTAGAACACTGCCATCATGTCCCACTAGTCACCATTTCTTTTCATTAAATTACACATATCCAATTCATGCAAACATTCTGCATATGTTTCAGCCTACAACCTGTGGACTTTATGGCTGAATTATAGCTGGCTTAAGAATTCTGGGAGTTGAAGTTCACAGGTTGTAAAGGGGCCAATGTTGCCCACCTTGGTCTAAGGAAATCATATACTCTTTATCTGTTTTGCAGTTGTCAAAATTTGCCTATTCCAAATATTGCAACAGTAAAATTCAGCAACAAAGCTGTTCAGTTTTCAGAAGCAAATTCCCTTCCTCTTTTGAAAAATTAGACACAGATCTTTTAAATCTGTACCATAATGTTTTAAGCCAAACAAATGTTCTTCATACAAAACTCAATTCCTTCAAAATATGTTGAAAATTCAATTCCCTGCAACAGAAATATTACCACATTTCTATCAGATTCTGCAGTGCTCAGATGCCATGCAGTATATCATTGTCACCATCATGCTGTTTCTGTCCAGTGTTGCCATTCATGCATATACTATTCTTTTCATTTCTTACAAGATATATGCCCCATATAATGTTGAGAACATCATGAAGCTCTTCATCTGCAGTGGTATGAGTTCCATCTGCAAGAATTAATTCACGGATTATGAAGTATCAAGTATCTAAGCAGAAATTTCTTACTAATTTCAATTTTTACTATGTTATCAAAATACAGAAATATTGGGAAAGTAAGACAAAGTCACATCTGAAACTCACTTTACTGTCTGATGTTGTTTTATTGATTTTGCCTTTCATGTGTGTGGAACATACTGTTGGATTAAGTTAGGAGTGAAATGACTTTTTCCCCTTCCCAGTGAACAAAAACAATGGCTCATCATTATTCGAAATAGCTTATTTAGAGTAGGCCTCATTTTATACCAAAGTGTTTTTTTCTTCTTTTCAAATGCTTTCCCTTCTGCTTTCAATGCAGCAAATCATTTGTCTTAAATTCTCTGCCATGAATCCCAACAACGTCCTGTGTGCAAAAAACATTAACCTTGTGACACTCCAAGTTGCCTAAGCAGCTGAGATTTTGTATCCCACACTTTGCATCCTTTATCTCCCATTTGGCCCATGTCAGATTGAGAGATATGGGAATGTCTGAAGCAGCGTATAAAATTACTGCAGTTTTTTTCACTGATGCTTGGCGGGTTGGATGAAATCACTTTATGGAACATTCAGAAAGAACAGCCATTGTAATGCTGATGGGCTTCTCTTGTACCATTAGCTCTTTGATGGGATAAATATAAACTTTAACTTTCTTATTTCAATGCAAATACTCATATATAAGTAAATACCCATATGCAATCAAGAGGGAGTGAAACCAAGTGAAATAATCATGGTATTGTTGAAAATACTTCCTCCCTCTCTCTCCCTCTGTCCCTCTCCACCTATGTGTGTGTGTGTATGTGTGCATGCATACACACACACAGGTTTTTTTAAAAAAAATTCTCACCTTTATTGTTATTCTCTTTCCTTCAATCTTTCCCACCATGAAGAGATGGACAGTCTTTGGCTTAGAAATGATCTAGAAGAAACTAACAGTACTACATGAATACCTAGCAACACAAATGAACCAGTTGATAGCAGTTCTTATGCAGACTGGCTAACACAAGGGAGGAAAGTATTAATTATGAAAGGCTTCCACAAGGGAACAGCACAATGAATTACTGATCAATTATATGAACCCCAACATGTAGAAACTTCTACAAGGCATTATGGCCAACAAACAACAAGATCAAATGGGCTAGTATATAAACATGGCTCATAAAGGGATTGGAAATAACACCAGAGGTCAAAACATTAGTTTCTCATAAATAGAGCAATTGCCCCAAATTCAAATTATATAGATTAATATGAGCATAGTCTGAATTAATATCGGAAAGCCTATGACAAAATGCCATACACATGGATCTGTGACTGGTTGGAACTGTAGAAAGGATACTAAGAATTCAATAATTCAATGGAACTATGGAAGTCAATACTGGGAGTCAACCCAGGACAGTTCACACAAGTGGTCATCAAGTGTAGCATATACAAGGTGATGCATGGTGCTCACCATTGCTTTGTATAGGTGGGTGAGATCTAGTGAGTGTCAAAGCCAGTGTCCTGGATGAATCACAGAGCATCCAAGAGATATCAGTAATATTACACCCAAAGATGAGCTGCTGAGAGAGTGCTTGATGTAGTAGCAGACATGGAAAAAAGATCAAGCAAAGGATTTACCATGGCAAAACAAGGCCTGCATGGAATGTACAATCAACAGACAGCTGAGGTGTCAGACATTGGAAAAGCTACCAGTAGTTGTAAAGGGCTAGCCTAAAAGGCAGCTGAACACTGTGCAATGAACACTAAAGAACAGACACTAAGCACTAGATAAATAAAATCAGGGATGTACCAAAATTGTAGACAATGCAGTTTGGCCTCAGAGACAGTCCAATACTTAGTGGCAGAGTCTAAGATGCAGGCAAGAACAGCATACACTGAGAGGTACAATCAAGTAGCTGGCATTGTGTATAGAAATATTTGCACACAGTGCACAGTGAGTTAGACTCTCCCAACTCTAGATTAGAAATTCTATTGAAGGTTGTGGTAGAGAATAAAAAGGCTAAGATGCCATGGGACTTCCATATCCAGACAGACAAGCAAGTACTGGCCAATAAACCAGAAAGTGTGGGTGTGGACAAGGAATAGAAAACAGTGGTGATGCTAGATGTAGGTGGTGTCACGTGACAAGAACATCAGTAAAAGGGTTATGAAAAGTACCAGGGCCTGAAGGAGGAATTAGAGAAAATATGGAAAGGAAAGGCCAAAGAAGTTCCAGTGGTAAAAGGAGCACTTGAGTTGTGACTTATGAACTGTGGTAGGAATGATATCAGAACTCTCTATCCAGAAGAGTTAAATGTTAGGAGCATACTGTGCAGAAGATACTGTACAGAATCCTCAAATTCACAGGCTCTTGGTAGAAGACCTGAAACTGAGAAGACATACACTACCCAAAAGGGTCAGAACACAATTATTTTTTTTAGATTTTTTAAAAATATATTTAAATTTAAATATATTTAAATATATTTATATTTAAAGTAGGCCACTATTTCTGATCTTCAGTTTCCTATTTACAAGGAAATATGTGATTGTTTAAAGGTTTACTTAGATAATATTTTAAGCCAATTTTGTATTTTAGTGAATGCATTTTTGAAAAGATATTCATATACAACTCTTTTTGAAAAGTTGATCTTTTTCAGTTTATCAGGGATTATGTAATATTTTCACATTTCTGTTTTTTTTTCCTTTTGTACTTATACTTGGCTTTTTTCCTGATATTTTTTCTATTCCTTTTTTTCTGTTTCTTTATATTTTATTTTTCATTGAAATTTTATTAAAAATAAGATTGTCCATTTTTCACATTAAAACATTTTTCTTAACTTTGTCCAAACCTTCACTCCTTTATTTCAGGAGATAATTTAATTTACAGAGAGCTGCTATTTCACTTTCCCATTTACTCCCTTTTCATTTCGTCAAGTGAGAAAATGGTACTTTTTCAGAAGAAGTAGGAAGCAACAGAAGGCTTTGGCAATTAATGGATGTTGTAAGAATCATAAATTCCCTTAATGAGCCATACAGGAAAATAATCATTCCTTCCTAAAGTAAGAGTTTTTTAATTATGAAGACAAAATATGACTGTAAAAGAAGCAAAGAATGAGAAAGGCACAGTAGGTAGAAGAGTCATAATTCAGTGTAGCTCATGGTGGACCTCCCTAAAGGAACTGAATTAATTTGAAACAGACTTTTCTTATTTGACATTACAGACAGACAGACTGACACACACACACACCAAAATTTCCAGAATTCTTAAGCTAATATCTGTAGGACTTTTGAAGCCTGAAACATATCAAAGATGCCAGAGTTGTATTGAACTGACACTACACTTATAGAGGATGACTAATTTTCAATATTTTTCTCTCAAAGAATTGCCCCTTGTTTACTTTTTGTCTCTATATCTTTTTCACCTGTTTAAGTTAATAATGCTGTTATCAGATCTATAATTACTGCTGCAACAATTAAAGTGCCAGATATCCAATTTTTACAACCAAACATTATTAAAGAATTCCCTTTAGTGGATTCTTGAGAAAGAGTGATGAAACTGTTAATTTAAGCAACAGAAGATTTAACAATAATAATTTTGACCTATTCCTACAATTACAGAAGATGATTTTTATTTTCTGGGGGAAGATCATATTGCTGTTCTGAAGAATAGAAAATGTGATGATTTATTATAGAAACCTTCTGTTTTAAAATCTTTTTCATACCCTGAATGTATTTGCACATAAGAAAACCAATTCATCTTTATACCTTGTTCCTCTAGTTTTTGCATTGATTTAAG
>BHFT01033008.1:0-10802 GCA_004320025.1 Laticauda laticaudata
CTGCCGAAACGTTGCTACAACTTTAAAAGCACAACTACAATGACATGGGAAAATACCCGAACAAAGCTGAACAGCATGTATGTGTGTATGTATCTGTGTGTATATATAAAACATTGGTTTATGTGATATGAAGTGAGGGGTTTGTGCCCTCTCACAAAACAATAAGGTGTATTGCCACTGGATAGACTTATTACTTACTTACTGCCAAAAAAGTTACATATTGTGCTCATAGTAACAAACTGTTCCTGCATAGATCTCAAAATGGGTGGCTATAGATTATTTGGGAAGGACTTCAAATAGCTTTTCTGAGTTTTTGAATTGTTTCATAGGTTCAAGGAATAGAGTCATAGAAAACAATTACATTGGCCCATGACATATCAGACTTGGTTTACTAGGGAAATATAAGAGGAAAAATGGTTTTTTATTTTCATGATGTTACTAATTACAACTAGGAATGTCGCAAGCAAAAGTTAAAGAGTTCACGGAAACAAGTTAGTCATAACTAGTTGACTCTCAGCCTAACATCCCAGCCAGATTTTCTTTAGCTTAAACACAGCTTGCTAGAGGCAGTCAGAAAATTACTCTTTTTTCCCCTCCCAACTGCCTCATTTTCTCCTAACCCAAACCCTTATAAATGCAGGAAATTTGCAGCCCTTCAAACTCAACCCGTCTCCCTCCTGCTCACCAATTCATCACTTCTGGCTTGGTATTCATTGCCATGTAAGACCAAATTGTGACTCTACCAACAGGGGAACAGTGAAGCGGTTTGCCCTTATTCACAGTTGGCATCCTACCTTCATAGCTGTCACATAAATTCATTGCCAGTCTTGGGCTGATAAAAGAGAGAAGATTTTTTTTTTAAAATGCCCTCAAGAACAACAGCAACGACAACAAAAGCCGAGGGGCACACTTTGCCCCCGATATCTACACTTGTTTGCAGGTGGTTCTGGAAACCATAACTACAGTAGCTTCAGTGTTTTTGCAAGCCGTTACTGTGTGGCTTGTAAGATAAATTTATCCTCCCCTTCCCCCAGTACATTTTACAGTAAATAAAAAATGCCCTAAAGCTCTTTTATTGCACTCAAAGGGTGAAATGCATGCGTTCATGCACACCGTACACAAAAACTTGTGCAGGAAAGAAATGAAAAGAAACAGGTTCTGTGAATAAGGACCAGACAGAACAGAGTCTCAAAAAGCTGTCTCAGCTAATGTCTTGGTGGAACTGCTGGGCCAGTTTACAGAAGGCTACTTGTTCCTTGATTTTTATGGTGATTGGTGTAAGGCATGTGACAGTTTGGGAGTAGTTTTAGAACAAGTAGAAAAAGCAGGGGGGGGGGGGAAATCTNAAAAAGCAGGGGGGGGGGGAGAAATCTTTTCACACTAACCTCTTTGCTGATGCACTTGGATCATAATGTGCTCCTGAGCACCTGTGGTTGACAAAGGAAGAGGGAAGCGAGACAAACGTAAGTAAATAAATGGAAGGGCCCAGCAATCATTTTGGTGTACACAGCCTCTCTTGGCTGAGTACAACAGAACTTTCTCCACATTAACTTAGCACTTTATGAACTTCAGGAATGGGACAGCAGCATTACAAAGAGGATAATTCAAAGTTACAGCAGTGGTTTTGTTATACAGAAATACTGTACAAAGATAGGATTCTTTCACACTGTGAAATTTTCTAAACCTTTCTTTTTTTGTTTTAATGAGTCCTAGCTCCAAGCACCATGCAGCCTTTGTGAATGTAAGCCACAAACTCGATACTTTTCATAGAATACATGAATTTATAAAATAATGATATAATTAGGCATTTTTAAAGCTGTTCACCTTCAACTATGAAGAAATTGCAAAATCTTTCTGAGCTATCTGCATGGAGAGTTAGAATGCAGCCAGCATGAAGAGAATCATATTTGCTTGCTTGGAAGATGATGAATTGGCTGAAGAAATCAAACTATTTATTTATTTATTTATTCATTCATTCAATATGCAAATATAAACAAATGCAAAGAAATCTGAAACTTTTAAGAATGAAATACTCAAAAGACTCATTATTACTGGATGAATATATCAAGTTCTTTTTCCTGATGTTCAACATTTTAAAGTCTCAGATTATTTGATTTCTTTCATATAGTATGATGAAATTAATATTTCAAGAAGCTGAGTTTATCTAGCCAATCTAGATGTCTAGTTGTCTAAGCAAATGGAAGAATTTGCTTCTTTCCTTTTCTTTTTTCTTTTCTTTTCTCCTTTTCTCCCCTTTCCAATTAGTCTTGTGCCAATGAATTTTGGCATTCATTCTGATGTAGATTTTTAGCTTTTGGATTCTGTTTTTTGAATTTTATGAACTGCTTTGAGCGTTTGCATAATTCAGTTGTGGTATCAACTGAATAAACAAAAAGACAGAATAATTCTACTTTCTTGTGCTGCTAGGGATACGGTACTAGGAATAATAGACCAACTTATCTCGTGGACATCATATTGGAGAAAGCTAAATACACCAGTCCTGTTTGGATAAACATGGACTTACTTTTGCCTTTAAAAGATAACAGTTAAAATACTAAGACTGCCCCAGTGTCTTGTTTTGAAAATTATGGGCTCTAGGCCTGTTCAGTTAACTGGTGCTGTTCAGTGATTGAATTTCTTTTTGGAGAAAAACCCAGCAAAGGCCATGTAAGAGACTTAACAGTCAATGGGAATTATACTTTCAGGGTACCAGCTGAATAAACCCTTTTAAACTCATATCTCTGGGGGACAGGCTATTGTGGAGTAAATCAAGTGGCAGCAAATAGCAAGAGAAAGTGAGGCTTTACTGTATCCGTATGTAATAGTGAAGTCGAGATGATACAGGCATGGCTGTATGCCTTCCATGTCAGCTTGGAAAGGTGCACATTTTATCTCCTACCCATGAAAATGCAACTGACCATTTGGGATAGTTGCCTTAGTTGAAGGAAAGCCACTGGCATTCCCCAATTCTAATTGGGCAACTAAGTTAACAAAACATTTCATATCTCCAAATGCTGCGTTGTAGAATGCAGGATGGTTTTCTGCTCCCTCTTGTTTCCCTTCAGTTACTTAGCAATGGCTAATCAAGATATGTGCACACCATATTGTTTTACGTGTTTGACTAAGACCCTGACAGATTAATAGGAAGGGTAAATAGCAGGCCTCTCTGTGGTGGTTCAGTGTCTCTTGGCAGGGTTGACTGCTGCCTGTCTTTGTTGTAGTTGCACAGAGGAAGCTGCAGCAAAAGCCCGCTGGGACAAAGTGACCCAGGTCATGGGTATTTGTTTCTCATCTCCATAGAAAACAATTGTCTTCTCAATGGAAGACGGCTTTCTGAAATGATGTGGTTCCACAGTAGAGGAAGCAAGTTTGCTTCCACAGAAATATAAGGACATGGACATAGACTAAAGTGTTCTGGTTTGTGAAGAGCTTGCAAAAAAAATTAAGGTTTGGGGTGGTACTGCATAGTCATTAAGTTAATTGGGCTCCCCCAGTTAACTTTGCTTGATGGAAACCAACTAGGGAGATCGTAAATGGTGACCACATGACCTAAGAATGCTACAAAATCATAAATACATGCTGGTTACCAAGCACCTCAATTTTAATTGTGTGACCATGGGTACAGTGTGAGTGTACAACCAATTACAACCAATTGTAAGTAACTTTTTCCAGTATTGTTATAAATTTGAATGATCAATAAATGAATGGTTTTAAGTCAAGTACTACTTGTAGAAACATAATCTTACAAGTCCGCTGGTACTTTTCCTTTGGTCACTCTCATGCCCCAGGGAATCTTTTTCCAATTCTCTCCTGCTTTCCTGGGCTTCATTCTTGCTTTCTCTTATTGATGGGTTCTGGATGTCTTCTTCAAAGTTGTCTCCAAGGCACCCTACAGCAAATGGAGTAGCCATATAAAAAGAAAAAAATAAATATATCCTCTCTTACTTTATTTTTCCATATATATCAATAACCCTGTCAGGTACAGTATGCTGAGAGAGAGTGTTTGGCCGAAAGTCACTCAGTGAACTTCTGTGTATGAGGGTGGAACAGAAATTGAATTTCTTCTCCCTTAATCCATAGCCCTCAAACCCCAACTCACTGGACCAACCTTTCTCAATCTTGGCCATTCTGAGAATTGGAGGCTACCTCTCCTCAGATTGGCCAAGGTTGAAAACATTGCTTTATATTTTCTGCTTATTAGAGAGCCCTTTGGAGAGACTGACTTTCTTTCTAATTATGTCCTGTGTTGAGTGCATTGGGCTACAGGCACATTTCACAGGTCTTGGTCTGTAGCTTTTTTTTTTTTTTTACCTTTTCCATTATCAGCTTCAGTTATGTGACCAACTACAACACTTAACTTTATTGTTTCCTCTATTAATGGGATGTTATACTTCTATAATGATTCTGCCAGCACATTTGGAAGTTCAACTAGTATGTCTGATACTGTACTCATTTTGGGGTCAAAAAATCATTAAATTTTGAATGATTTGTGGCAAGTCCTTCCAACCATGGGTGATTGTAGAGAAATAAGTCTCAATTAAGCCCTTCAGCCATGAATAATTATTGAGAAAAAGGGGACAGCAAGGCTACAAAAGCCACCTTTTTTGTACCAGCTCATTTCTCTTTGGCATTTGTGGCATTTCTCTTACTATTCCAGACTGCTTCTATTGTCTTTGCTCACTGACTGGCTAATATGAGATATTACTGGTAAGCTACAACTCAGACACAAGGTTTGCTAATGGGCCCTGACCAACCTGGAACTCTACCAAAACTAGTGACGAGGGGTCTCCTTCCTGGAATCATCCAAATTTATCAACTAATTATGCCAACCGTGGTTCTGGTACCCCAGAATCTATTTTATAAAAGCTTTTCTTTTCAAGTTGGACTAGGACACTACTAGATAGTCCATGTTCCTATTTGTATGTAACCCTGGCACAAGCGTAAATGTCAGCGTTCCAGAAAACTTGACTCCAACAGATAACTCCAAACCAGACATATTCTCAAAGTTCCCCTTTATTAGAGTGGTAAATTGGGACATCTGGGAAATCCCAAATCTGAAAGTTCTAGGTTTCCCTCCAATAAGTGAAATATTACAAATCCACCCGCAGCCCCCATCATTCCATCACATGCCCCAATCACCATCTGTCCCAACTTGAGATGTCTCCTCTACGACTCCTCAACCAGGTGCAGGAACAATATGACCTTGACTCAAAAGTAGAATGCTATTATGACTACTACATACACTCCATGCAATTACCCCCTCCTATCTTCCCAGGCTAAAGAATGTGGCAGCATGGAAGCTTCTGGTGCTGATATGGCTTCCAAAGCTGATAGTATCTTTCTTCTGGCATGTTGTCCTACATTATTTTAACTCCGTGTTTCTCAACATGCTGCTTTATGATGGATAGATTGCATATCAATACAAAAAGTGCCCTTTGATTTTGTTACCTCTGTTTTAAGAAAAACAAAGGAGAAATACCTAAAAGAATTATTACAAGAAATTTTTTGAAGATATCCAGCTGACATTGGGTGGAATATCCTCCAAAGAATCTACTATCCCAGCTATTTTAACCTCATTCTTCTAATAAATGATGTTTGGTTCTTATTTTTAATTTGAGAAAGGAGAAAAAGAGATGAAGACTCTTCTTTTTTTTCCAGAAGAGTGTTCTTCAAATGTCTAAAACTGGAGTATTAGAGGGCAAGTAGGTACTATTTAATTTCTGCACAGATAGACAAATGCATCTCTCCGTGGTTCTCTTGGGATAATGGCTTTTTAGAAATAATAATTTGGGAATTAATAAAGAACTAACTGAAAGTTTTATTTATATGTCTTTAGACATACAGATAGAAACACTCAGCAAATAGATGTAGTGAAGGAGAAGGCCTTTCAATTATGTCTGAAAATGTCGCTTAGCTGCAGCAAGAGAGAGAGAGAGAGAGAGAGATTGAGATTGCTGGCCAAATCCTTATTTTAAAGATTCATGATCAGAGCACCTGATAGAATTTGCCGTCAGCAGATTCCTCTTTAATGTAATTAAGCTTCTAGATTTATGAATACAAGAGGCCAGAACTTGATCCATGTTCATTTTCAATTACTGCACTGAAAGGCCTCCATCCAGATGTCTCTATTTACATCATTCAAACAGACGGGACCAGGGGCCTTAAGGGGGGAGGGATGGCAAATTGTCACACTTGTTAATTCTTCTCTGAGGATACTCAGCAGAGGTCTTGGCTTTGACCCAGTTACAAAAGACAGGGCCCTGCTGGAGCAAGCGCATCAATGATTAGAGAACTGACCTGGTGACCTGCACGGGCCCCTCCCTCTGCTTTGTAGGTATTTATGTCATGGTGGGGAGGGGAGGGGGCGTCATTTCGTACTTTTTATTTTTTGTACAGTTCTGGGGTACAGAAAGAAAGCAGCTAGCTCTGATGTGAAAGACAAACATACATAATGAGAAGATCAACCCTCCCTTGGCAACAGTAACTACTATGAAATGCTGAAGGGAAAATACACAGTACTTTGTGACCCAGATAATTTGGCCTATTTTAGTGACATTGTTTTAAAGGTGATTTCAACCCTCCCCCCACTTCTCCTCTATTCTGTGTTCCCAGAATCTATACTTCTACTTAGAATATTTGGAACACAATATCTTTTCTCAGCCACCAGATGCAGGTCAGATTTTTAGGTATAATTTGAATTACAAGGATTTTCGGAAGAACAGATAGCTTTTTTTTTTTTTTTAGGTTCTAGTCTCTACTTGATGTTTTTTNTTTTTTTTTTTTTTTAGGTTCTAGTCTCTACTTGATGTTTTTTTTTCCATGTTAAGCAAAGACCAAAGATTTCCTTGATTAAATATTGGCTTTCAAAATAATAATAATAATAAATCCTCATACATTTATGGAAAGGAGAAAAAGCATACATGAATTAGTAATAGCTGGTTGTGTCTTTTCAATTAAAAATGCTAATATAGATAATGGTGCTTCTTAAGCCTGCTGTCTCTACAATCTTTGTACACCCCAAAGGTATAAATGTTATTTTCTCTGCCATGTGGCATGAATATAAAAAACTTTCTAGTAAAATTTGTTCATTTTCTTTTAGAAGAATTGTCTTGATTTTAGTTTTCCTGAATAACATGGTGCTCTAAGAACTGTGACGTTCATATTGAGTCTCCCTAAGGCAGAAATATCCAGATCAGAATTCCCATAATTATTTGACACTTTTCTACTAAAATTTGGAAATTGTACTACATCCTCACTAAAATTTTTGGTGGTAAATTTGCTTTGCGTTTACTTAACTAGAAAAAAACAATCAAACATCAAAAGCTTTACAAAAAACCCCATATATAATTTCTTATAAAAAACAAATCAACTTATTGAAAAGATATGATGACATTCGTATGCAGTCTTTGTCAAATCAAATTCCCTTTTCTTGGGGGCTGGACAATAACGAAGCATAGCTATTGCCTACCCATGAAAGTGTTAGGCAATAAAATGAAATGGTTTGACTTTACCTAGACAAGTACAACATCTGGCAAAGAAAATAATATACTAGTATGGTACTTTCTAAGTTCTGAAAAACCAACCAGTAGAAATAAACCTGTATATGAAGTAGATATTTAGTTGTATATTGCAATTATTTTAATTCTCGTGTATAGGATGTTAATAGTTCATGTTTGAAAGTACTGAATTACTTGCATAGCTATAGAGTTTACAAGGGTCAAAGAATCTTTCTTTTTCCTTCAACAACAGAACAGATATTCAATGAATAAAGAAGGCCATTGAGTTCCACTATTAGCAATAATTAAAATAAAGACTGGTTTGTCTCAAGTATCTTCTTTTCCAAGAATTGCCATTTTTATTTAAACCTCAAACTAACACATTTTAGCATAGAGATTGTCTGGAACAAAACAAAACAAGCTTACAGTAAAAAGCTATTTCATATCATTGAATTTGGTTGGAAGTGAAAAAAGAAGGCTGAAATTTGGCTTTTAAATATATTATGGCAGACATTCAGAATGTAAAAAAAACAAATAGCATTTATTTATTAAATTTTTATTCTTCTGCAGTCTTGCAACTCTTAGCAGTTTACATGATATATAAAGAAAAGTAAAATTAAAATACCCATGGCAACAAAAGTAATCTAAATCATAAAATTTACAACCATATAGAACAGAAGTGTCAAACTGGTGGCCCAGTCATGCTCAGGCCACACCCATCCCAGCTCTGCGAAAGGGGAAAATGTCACAAAATGTCACATAATGCAAACATGATGCCAAGACTTGATACCCATGACATACAGCATAGCAGTAATTTTAAAAAGATGGCATAGTGAGTAAGTGCACTCCAGAAAAACTCAGTTTTTAACAACTTTCTGAAGGCCATCAAGGAGTGGGCTCACTTGATTACCATGAGAATACCATTGCCACTTCATGGAAGCATGGGCCACAAACAGTTTCTCCTTTGATGTTTTGGTAGGTTGGGTTGAAAAACCAGTGCCAGGGTGCCAGAGGGCACACAGATGCCAACCATAAAGAGATTTAAAGGTTAAACCAGCACTTTAAATCATTCAAATACAAAAGAATATCTGTGGCTCAGGGTTGAATTGTGCAGTCCTTGTATTCCCTGAGTTTGGTTGTTTACCTGCAGAGATTACATTACCTGAATAATACAAATAGATTAAGTTGAAAACACATAGACTCATATAGATTCAACAGCAAAATAATAAAGCAATGATAAGCAATAAGACAGTAGCTGATATAAATAAGGTATTTCAGTGTCTAATTGACAGCAGGCCACTCCAGACTGGAGCCCATCGACTTCTGGTAGCAATTGCAATAGAACAGAATTTACTGACTTGCTTAGAACTTTCTTCATTATTATAAACTGTAAAATCTTGAACTTGGTTCAGCTATTGCACCTAGAAAGGAATGGGTAGAACAGTACAAATTGCAGTTCTAATATAGTGGAACTGTAGCAGTGCATGGGTGATTGTTCTGATCTACCGAGGGAATGTGGGAATGCAATGGGAATACCTCTCTTCTGTGTTTGAGGGCAAGCTATCTAACTTTGTTTGACGGGGCAAGTTCCTGGAAAAAGTCACTTTCACATATAATGGACTTTCACATAATATTTCACATATAATGAAGGTAATGGAAATTGTCAACTTGTAGACCAAAGTGAACATATTTGGTCTCAGAAAGAGCTTTCTTCAAATTAATCATTGTTAATAATTGAGCTGGGAGGCTACAGAAAGAAGAATGAATGTTTATGATAAAACAACCTATGTATAACCAAGAAACTAAGCTAAATATTACTAGGGGACCCAAACTTTTAGTAAAAATAGAACACCTTGGTTGGTGTTACAGCTAGCAAGTAATATAGAAAGCAAGCCATTATACAAAATGTTTCTGTCTTGCTCGAGATATCCAACCTTCACTCTGAAAATTGTAAAGAGTATAAAATTCAGATCCTTGGCTGGGAAGTATCTTAAAGGGAATGGGGAATAATCAATGTTGTTTGAATATTTTTTTAAAAATGGGTGGAATCACTGTTTAATATCACCAATCCCACAGGAGTTTATAGCTTTTGAGACTTCTGGTTATATTAGAGTTTTTAAAGGATGATATCTAAAAAGAAATAAGCTTTCAAATAAACAACAAAAAACAACATCCAAAAAAAGCTTCATTTGCATTTTTTTTAAAAAAAGTAAAAGAAATTATCATGTCTGAGTTTGAAACCTTGGCCATTATAGCCTTCCTCTGGTTGACTCTGTTTATGTCATAGGTTTCCATAACAGCTTGTCATAAATTCCTACGATAGTCAGAAATGATACCATTCTATAGCTTAACTGTCCAAACCTTAAAGTGTTGCAATCAGTAATGTTATTTTATTGAAGACATTTTATGTTGTTTTTCAAACTCCAAAGCTTATACTCAAAAAAACAAACCAAAAATGTTATACAAAATTGCTAAAAGTGAAAGCATCCATAAATGACCACTGCCAATCACAAATTATCAGGGGCCGAGTAAGAACAATGCTTACCCATTCCTGAAGAGTTTATGACAAATTGCCATGGCCAACTCGCTGCAGCCAACTTGCCATGGGACAATTGGTGCAGGACAAGAATTACACTAATATTGAAGAAATAGTAGAATGGAACCATTACAAAAGGGATGCCAAAGGAGGGACAAAATGAAATGTGAATGACAAAAAATAATTTTGTTTAACTATTTTAAATAATTAAATTGATTCTTGAATGTCCCTCAGCCAGTTGTCCTATGGCTTAGCTATGGCAAGTTGTCCTGTGGTGAGCTGGCCATGGCAAGTTGGCTGTGGCAAGTTTGCCATGGTCAGTTGTCCCATTACATTCCTGAAGTCATGAAGCATTTGTTAATGCTACAGCTTTATGGGAACATGAGGTAAACCCAGATGGCAAATGTTTCTTCATAAGGCCTATGTCACTATAGAACTTGGATGTTGTGCTTTTTAATTAGTATCTTCTAATTTTCTTTCATTTCTTCCTGGATTCTCAAGATTCCTTTGTGGAAGTTGATAATGAAAGCTTAAATTAAGTTTAAATAATGAAAGCTTAAATTAAGATAGAAGGAATAATACTCTAATAAAGTCTGTATACTTTCTTGGTAATCTGTTAGCTGCCTTCCAACATTCTTTGCTTTTCAGGTCATGAAATATAGACTATAATCTAAAAGCTTTTGTCCTCTGTGTGTGTCTGTCTATGTATGTATGTGTGATATATATACATATACATATACATGTATGTGTGTGTGTGTGTGTGTGTGTGT